>JANBTL010000004.1:0-89684 GCA_027578655.1 Coemansia sp. RSA 1694 | reverse complement strand
GGCACACATATTGCTGCTTTGCTGCCTACCAAGCAAGACATTGATGCGCTTCTGGCGCCATCTGGCTTGCCGCTTGTCCACGTTAGCATCCCAACTCGCAACTAGTGCCTTGCAACACACTTGGCATGTGTCATGTATGTAACAATAAATATGTAATGTTGACATCCACTATCCTAGCACTTGCGCTTGATGTATTTTTTAGTGAGAGCTAGTCTGAAAAATCTTCAATGTCATCGTCACTCAGTACAAGCTTTTCCTCCGAGACTGGCGGCAGCGCTGAGTGAGACGGATCGAATACGCGTTGGCGAGATGCAGCTAGGCGCGACTCGTTAGTGTAGCCTCCGACCGCAACCAGCTCAGTTAGCTGTTGGTACACGCTTGGATTTCGCTGCTGCGCCAGCGATGCCTCACGCGTTGGGGCAATTTTGGCCCAGAAGGGCAGGACATCTTGCACGAGAACTCGCGGCGTTGCGCCTGCCGACAGCAGGCCATTGCCGAATCCCAGCATCTCGGCAGCAGCTGGGTCATCCCACACGCGTGCAAGGGCGGCTCTTTGCTTGTAGGCCTCAAAGAATTGTGGCTTGCGGAACGCCGCCATTGCTGCTCGACCTTGCTGGCCGCCTACTCTGCCCGTAGGACTCTCGCTTCCGGCCAGCTGGGGATGCGCCTTGTAGTGCATGTACCCACGAACAGCTAGCAGTGCTCCATAGGCGTCTGCTATGCCAGCAGCGGCGCCCAAGTTTCTGTGTCCGTCACAGGACAGGGCGTCTGCCTCGCTGAAACAATCGGCTGCGCTGGCGACTTCGTCGATATTGGTGCAAAAGTCGGCATAGTTTTCATGCACATACAGGCCGAATGTGCTTAGGTCGACGGGCGTTTTGTCCAGCACTTCGTCGGGGTGCGATTCGAGTCTGCCACGGGCCAGTCCGCTGTTGTCATTAGATGCGTTTGGTGCCTCGCGCTTGGCATATAAAACTTTGCCCAATGCGTGGAACAGATCCAGAGATACTCGTCGCGGCTCGCTCACGCCAGCCGCAGCACTCCTGTCGCCAATGCACACTGAATTTGCCGCCGTTCCCCGTTTTCGCTTCTCCGCACCAACTCTGTTATTGCCGCTGTTGCTGCTGAAACTACCGTGAAGCATACTTTCGTGAGAGGCCATCGACAACTGCAGCATAGTGACTGCGGATCGCAGATCTCCGTGGCATTCGTTAGATATTGTCTTTATAGCAGCGATGGTGGCTGGCGAGAACTTGACAGTCTTTTGGTCGCAAAGCCCCGAGCGAATCTGCAAGATGCGCTTGAGCCCCTTGGCCACAATGGTCGGCGCTACTGGGTTAAACTTTATCGACTGGCAGTAGCGCGAGTTGTACACTGCACTGGGAATAACATCGGCCGCGCTCCACACAGCTATGTCGGAGTTGGCTGCTTTGTCTGTTTCTCGGAACCGCCTGCCCATCCCTCCCGCGCCCTCGTCGCCAAACGCCTGCTGCGAGGTAATCGATTCGGTTATGACAATCACCATTGGAAACGAGTGCTGCGCAGGAGCTGCGGAAAATCGCAGCAAGGCATCGCGAAACGACGCTCGCGTATCTCGATGAGACACATTCGGCAAGTCGTCTACCAAGATAACCTGCCGCTTTTGGACCAGAGCGCACGTTCGCCGAGCCTCACCTTCTGTTGATTGCTGCAACGCCAAGCCCGAGTAGCGCTCAGCATGCGCTAAAAAGTGCTCAAACTGTCGTACTACGCCGACTTCGTCGCTGTCTGAATCCAATGAGAAGGCAGTCGACGTCCGGTTGGCCAGTGGGTTGATCCACTCGACAATGTTCAGGCCTAGATCTTGCGCAAGCATACGGATGCAAGAAGACTTGCAAGCGCCAGCTGGCCCCTCGAGCACGAGAATTCGAAAGTACCCAGATCCTTGCTTATTGCCGTTTATTGATGCGTCAATGGCCATCTCCAGCCACCCGCGAACCTGGCTCGTTTTGAGTGCATGCAATGCCAAGTCAGCCAGCGTCCGGGGCTCGTAGCGCTGCCACCACAGCTCGCCTCTATCGTCAGCGCCGTCATCAAAAGAGTTTCTCTTTACCGTCGTCGCTTCCAGTGGCTGTAAGTGTGGTTGAGGCTGAGCAGCCGGCCGCGCAGTCTTGAGCTTTGGCCGGTCAGTGAGGGCTCGACGTCTGGCTGTAGACTGTACAGAGCTCTGGCTGCTCTTAGCTATATGCTGAGAAGAGCTTGGCTGCGACGCAGGAGACAGCTGTCCAGGTTTTGCCATTAGCGACCTGCCATGGTCAATGCTAGATTGCTGCGAAAACTCGTTCATAAACGCCTCTAGGTCGCTGTCAATGTCAAAGTCAAAGTCCAGATCCGCGTTGTCGCCACCTTCCTTTGTGGGCGTGGTTTCTCGCGATGAGATATCTATGACGGCTTCCGCCGTCCTCTTGGTGCTGCCAGCATTCGACCGCGTCTACAAGTAATTGACCTCCCGCAAGTACCAAATTGAGCAAGGCTCCTTTTAGCAGCGCCCTTCGCATTGCGCCAGCAACAAGTGCCGGAGGATACATTCGCGACTTACCTTTGGCGTCATAGGCACTACGCATATAGTTGTGCCCGGCGAAATGCGCCAGCAAACAGTAAAGTGCGTAAAAGAATATAAATAAATAAATTTCGCAAGCGAAAGGAAAGACGGCGTGGCAACAAATCAAGCAGCATTTGCGCAGCACACACATGACTTGATTAGAGGATCATCGTGGCAAGCTTACTCCACAAGTGTTTACGATAGCCTGGGTTGAAATATCGGAGATAAATAAAGAGTAAGAAGCCTAGTGCGTGATCTGCAGCGACTGCTGAGTGACGAGCAAGCTGTAGAGCCCCTTCTCGGCGATGAGCTCCTCGTGAGTACCGCTTTCGATGATGCGGCCCTGCCTAAAGACGACGATCTGGTCGGCGTTCTGGATGGTACTCAGTCTGTGCGCAATAGTGACGGTGGTCCTGCCCTGAGCAGCCTTGTCGAGCGCCGCCTGGACGAGCTTCTCGCTCTGCGAGTCGAGGGCGCTAGACGCCTCATCGAGCAGCAAGATCTTGGGGTTCCGGATCAACGCACGAGCGATGGCAATGCGCTGCTTCTGGCCACCCGACAGCAAGCCGCCAGTCTGGCCGATGCGCGTGTTGTAGCCGTCCGGTAAGTCAGTGATGAACGTGTGGATGTTGGCTTGCTTAGCGACTTCCTCAATATCGAGCTGAGTAGCGCCAGGGCGCCCATAGGCAATGTTGTCGGCAATCGTGTAGTCGAACAGCACGGGCTCCTGGCCAACAAGCGCCAGGCTGGAGCGCAGAGAGGAGAGGTTCCACTGGCGCACGTCGGTGTTTTCGACGCTGACGCTGCCCGCCTTCACGTCATACAGACGCTGGATAAGCGCAATGATGGTGGACTTGCCCGAGCCAGAGGGACCAACCAGCGCAATGGTCTTTCCGGGCTGGACTGCAAGAGAGATGCCGCGCAGAATCGACGCCTTGGGACGAGTCGGGTAGGAGAAGCGCACGCCGTCCACGGCAATGTTTCCCAGCACACTCTCGTAGGCGATCTTGACGCCGTCCTTCGAGTCCGAATCAATAAGAGGCACGCTTTCCAGCGTACTCAGCAGCTTTTCGGACGCAATGAGACCCTTGGTCAGCACCGACGACTGTTGCGCCATGAGGCCCAGCGCAAATGCCGAAAAGACGATGGCGTAGATGACGTTGAACATGATCTCGACATCGATATACCCGCTGAGGATGAAGCGCGATCCAACGAAGAAGGCAAGGCAGTAGACCAAGAACATGGTCGACTGCGCAAAGCCGTAGCCGACGCAGCCAATGTAGTGGTTCTTGATAGCATGGCGGTAGGGGTCAACGCTATTGTCCCTGAACTGCTGAATGAACGTGTGCTCGCGAGTCAGCGAGGCGACGGTGCGGATGTTGGAGACGGTCTCTGAAGCCTCCTGCGAGGCCTTCTCGTAGGCGCCCTTCATGGCCTTGGTTGTGGCATAGACCGACTTGCCCTCAAAGTAAAAGGCCAACGTAAGGAACGGCAGTGTGCCGACAATGACAAGAGTCAGTCTCCAGTCATACGAAAAGGCGATGCCGATACCCGCGATCATCGAGGCCACGCCGGCAACAAAGGCAGGAAACGACTCGCTGATAGACCGATTGACATCAGAAGCCTCGGTGGCCAGGCGCGAAGTCAGGGCGCCGGTACCGTTCTCCTTGCGGTCAAAGTAAGAGGCGTCCTGGCGCATCATGGCACTGAACACCTCGTAGCGCACATTGAAGGTGATTTTCTCGCCAACACGGCTAAACAGCAGGTTGCGGCCGCCGATAGCAAAGAAGACGACGCAGGCAAACATGAAAAACAGCCCGCCGTACAAGTTGACCTTGCGCTTCTGCTCATCGAGATCAGTATCGCCCAAGGCGACAAGCATCTTTGCAAAGATAATCGAGAAGCAGGGGAACGACGCGCCGTCGATGATAGCAAAGATCGTGGCAGGAACAAGCAGGCCCGCGTAGCGGCGGTTCCTCTTGATGAGCCTGGGAAGCGCCGTCAGCCCGCGGCGCTGCAGCTGCTTGTTGATGAGCTTCTTGCCCTCCTCGCTCTCGGGGTCAATGACAGCAACGGACGCCTTGTCAGAGCCCTCATCGAGCGACTGGGCAGTGCCTGTACGTTGGACCGATGGGCGCTTAGCACTAGAGCGACGCGTATCGATAGCCGACACGCCCGTGGCCTGAGCGGCGATGATGGCAGAGACCTCAGCGGCGCTGGGCGAGTTTGGCTCAAGCTCGTCTAGCTCGGGCGTACCAGGCGAGTCGCCGCCAGCAACAGTCGCAACGCTGCTCTCCAACGACTGGCGCAGCTGCTGGGCCTCAACCAGGCGCGCGTAGGCGCCGGCCTGAGCAAGGAGCTGCTCGTGCGAGCCAGACTCCAGCACACGCCCATTGGCAATGACGTAGATGACGTCAGCGTCGCGGATAGTGCTCAGACGATGTGCGACAGTGATGGTCGTGCGGTTGGCCGAGGCACGATCCAGCGCATCCTGTACGACGCGCTCGGCAGCAGTGTCGAGGGCGCTAGTAGCCTCATCGAGAAGCAGGATCTTGGGGTTGCGCACCAGGGCGCGCGCAATGGCAATGCGCTGCTTCTGGCCGCCCGAGAGCAGGGCGCCGCGCTCGCCGCACATCGTGTCGTAGCCATCAGGCAACTCCATGATAAAGTCGTGGGCGTTGGCGTCGCGGCACGCCTGCTCGACTTGCTCGCGGGTGGGCGGTTCGCCTGTCGCGCCCCAGACAATGTTCTGGTAGATCGAGTATCCAAAGAGAATAGGCATCTGCATGATGACACCGACTTGCTGCCGGAGCGACCGCACATTGTACTCGCGCACGTTAACGCCGTCGATCTTCACCTCGCCGCTCTCGACGTCGTAGAACCGCTCAACCAGCCCGATCATTGTCGATTTTCCGCAGCCCGACTCGCCGACCAGCGCGACCTTTTGTCCAGCGCGGACGTGGATGCTGAACCCGTCCAGAACCTGCACATCTGGGCGCGTGGGATACCTGAAGCTGACGTTGCTCAGCTCGATTTCTCCCGAAATGCTATCGGCAGACAGGCCGGACTCAGTGTCCACGGGGTCGATGGATGACTTGCGGTCGATGATCTGGTACACCTTGACTGCTGCTCCGCGCGCGCTGGCCACGGACGAGATGCTCGGTGCGGCATTACCTAGCGAGAACCCGCCAATTATAAGCGCAAAGAAGACGTTGAGAACCGTCCCTGCCTTCATGTCTCCCTCGCGCGCAAGCTTGCCGCCATACCAAAAGCCAAGTGCGTAGACGCTGTAGATGCTGAACATAATAAAGCCCATGCACACGCCGAGAACCCAGGCCTTGCGCAGACCGGAAGCCCTGGCCTTGACGATCTTCTCGCGATAGCGCTCCAGCTCGCGAGACATGCCGCCAAATGCCATCACGGTCTTGATCGACGACAGGACTTCGTCGGCAACGCCGCCGGCCTCGGCGTACGAGTCCTGGCCACCCGCGGTGTTCCTCGCTAGCAAGATGCCCATCAGGGACGACGCGCCGACCAGCACGGGCAGCACCGAGAGCACAACCAGCGTGAGCTTCCATCCCTTGATAAAGGCGATAATGATTCCGGCAAAGAAGGTCGTCACGTACTGAACTACAAAGCTGAACTTTTCGCCCGTGCCCTCCTGCATCAGGTTGACGTCGCCCGAGATGCGCGTCGTGAGCTCGCCGGTCGACAGCCCGTCAAACCACCCGATCTCCTGGCGCAAAATGGAAACGTAAAAGAGCTCACGCAGGCGCCTGCTCATGCGCTCCGACGTAATGCTCCACGTCAGCTTTTGCACAGACGACACGAGCCACATGGCCAGTCCCAGCGCCAGAAAGTACCAGCAATACTTGCGTGTCTCGCTATCCAGAGTGTCACGCGACGACTGGTCAAGACTACCCCCAGAGTAGGTGAAGTTGAGGAAAGTCGTAGTCAGATCAGCAAAGATGACAGTCATTAGTGGCATGGCCACGCCCGCAGCGCATCCTGACACCGTTCCCACGACCATGAGTACGCGGTCTAGAGTGTCGGAGAAGCGGAATAGCTGCAAGATGGACACCATGGGCACCACCTCTTTGGGCTTCTTCTCCTTCTTGCTGCCAAACAAAGCAAAGCGGCTGGGCTTGGCCGGCGGTTCAGCAGCGGCAAGCTTGTCAAACTCATCCTTGCTCTCCTCCGTCGCTTCAACGGCGTTGCCGGGAGTGTTGCTCTCGGCTATCCCCGCCGACGAAGCAGCGACGCTCTCGTTGGCCGCAAGCTTTTCGTCGGTCATGTTCGGATCCTATTATATAAGGCTAGTGAGGCAGAAGGAGCACGCTTAGCAAGGCAATTTTGCTATTTGTAACAAATAAAGGAAAACAAGACAGGATACGAAGGACATGGAATAAAGGGGCGTGGACCGCGATGTCTACTGCTGCCCCCTCTTGTATGACTACTGCGGCTGTGGCTTCGCGTGGGATGTTCCCGTTGACCCAACCAGTAGCCACAGTAGCAGATGTAAACAAATATAGCAAGCGCAGAACAATGCGGCCTCTGGCTAAACAAGGCTAACGAAAGAGAATCGCAGGGGCTCTTTGGCGGCTACCGCCAACTTACCTAAAAAGACAATAACCTGGGGGTGTCAAAATAAGCCTCAGTGGGAGTAAAGGGACGTGTATGTAGAAGATATTAGTGAGTAGGAATGGCGGATGTATAAAAGGTGTGGTAGAATGATATTGGATGCGTGAGGAGCGGAAGGAAGGAAGAAAGAAAGGGAGGAACGAGCAAGTTAATCTTTCTTGTGAACAACCGTCGAGCGCCAAGAAATGGCTCTCTAAGTTGCTGCGGCCTCACGCCCCAAATCTCTTAAGCCCAAACAATTCGCAAATCGCCTATCTGCATACGGCTTTCCCGAAAGTTGCCCGAGATTCCAGCGAGCCAATTGCCGCGGCCGATATTTCATAAGCTGCATATTTCTGGAAAGCGCGAACGATACAGCTACTTTCCTTTGTCTTGGTGCCACCTATTTTTGCCAGTTCTAGTTAAGGAGGGATTGGGGCTGCCGATCCTTGGACCGCCTGTGTGCGTTTCTGCGTGGCAACGGTCCAAGGATGTCAGAAAGAAGAGGATTTGCGCTAGATTTATGCTTACTTTCTTATAGCTTACTACTGAAAATAAATGAAGGCTGCACTGGCTAGTACTCGACGTACTTGATGGCCGAGAGGCGGTCGCGGTACAGGCTGACTGGCATGGTCTCCAAGGCGCTATCGACAAAGGCGTTTAGCTTTTCTCTCCAGTCGTGAAGCATATAGCAGCGCATCAGCGCTGGACACACTAGCGCTAGCAATACGATGCTCTGAAAGGCGCTGTCGCACACCTCTTCATAACCAGTCAATGAGATAAACTTTAGGCGAGCAGATAGCGGATTGTACGTCGAGAGCATGCAGTCGGCGCTCATACCAATGTCATCCGTAATAAACTTGCACTCTATGCTTTCTAGCTGTCGCTGGGACTTCAGCAAGGGCACCAAGCTCGACATATGAAAGACCATTTCTGGCAAGTTCAGCATGCGCAAGCCAGCAAGATTGGGGCAGCTGCAGAAGAAGCTCAGCTTGCTGTGGCCCATTAGCACGGCTCTGTCTGTAAATATATGCAGTGCTGGTGACATTTTCAGGACAAACGACGTGTAAATATAGTCTGTGATGTTTTGTACCTCCGAGGATATGTCCAAGCTCCTGACACTCAGGTTTCGCAGCTTGGCATAATTCCCGTTGGCAAATGTATCGCTTGTTCTCAGCATGTCTACGGTAATAGGGTCTAATGCCATTTTTAGACTCTCAAGTGTACGGCTATTGCCCCTGAACAGTGTTTCGTCGCTAAATGGGTACTCCATATCGATGCTCAGCAGCTTGAGCTGAGGAAATGGAGTGTGCGTATGGTTGGTCGACGCCTTTCTGTAAGGTAAACTATGCGTCCACTCTGTCAAGACAAGTTTGTGTAGGTTTGGGTACACGACTGTGTTTCCGGAATAGTCGCTTACCAGCTTAGGCAAGTGGACGGTGTCGTGGAATCTCACTTCCAGCGACTGTAGCGAGTGTGCGCTCTTGTGTAAGAGCATCATTGTCGCAGCGCTGTAATGGTGCACCGAGATATCAACATGCGTTAAATCAGTGATGCAGTTGGGCAGAATACCAATTTCAAACTCGTTATAGTACACCTTCATGCGCCTCTGCTTAGAGTCTCCATATATCATTTCAACTAGGCTGTTCAGGAGTTGGCTTGTAGCTTGCGACTTTTCGATAAACGTCATTGCATTGTTTAGCTTGACTTTCACTGCGTATACCCGAGGCATTATTGCCCTGATGGTCTGTGCAAACTGAGTCATATGCTTCCGCTTGGCGTCAAAGGCGTAAAAGTCGCCACCAATACAAGCGCCGCCTATAAGGATGCTAAGCTTTACTACGTTGGGAAACGCGCTTTGGACCCATGTGGCATTCTCCAGTATCTCGCAAGCGTCGCCATGGAGTATGTCCCAAAAATCGACATTTAGGCTGACCTGCCGAGTATATTTGGCGAGTGTGCTTGCGTGAGGCAGCCGCTTGCTCTTGGGCCAGCTCTTGAAGGTTACCAGACTTCTGTCAGAGTCATCGTTAATGTCGATGCTGCATTTCGCGCATGCACGCTCAAGGGCCAGTGATCGCAGCACCTCGCAGACGGACAGCAAGGGCGCGGTCTGGTTACTAATGTCGTCGCTAGAAAACTGCGTGGCATAGCGCTCCAGCTGGCTGCGGCAGTCGACATAGGACACAATCTTGCGCAGTATCTCGACCGGAAGGCCCAAAAGGCAAAGTGCGGCAGCAGGCATCTAAATCAAGTAAATACAAGAATAAATAGAGTTAGAACAGGGATAAATGTGTGAATAATAACTGTGCATGCAAATGGGTAGAAGAGAAAAAGGAAGTTGAGGGAAATGGCGTGGTTTGCAAGCGACGTTTATTTGCTTGAAAGCATGCTTTCATTAAAAAAAATCGCGCTTTGCTATAAGAGCAAAGGCCTTTGAGCGACGTCATTGTAGTGAAGGGCGAGTATTTGGAGAGCATCAAAAGGGCTAAATGCGCTTTGCTGCTATGCCTTGCGCCATAAAGCCTAAGTGATGCAGCCACACTTGCGAGACAACTGCGACTCTCACATTTGGCTTCTTGTATGGTGAAATCGGATTTGTGGAGTCGGCTGCGGGATTTGCGGCTGAGCACTTTTGCGCCCCAAGCTGACGGCATTCCTTTTTTTATCTTTTTTCTTCTGTTGCATATTTTTTTTGTTCTTGCTTGCTAAATGCCCACTCAATTAGACTAGAATTGGCACCATTGAGCGAGCTGATAGCGTAATATGTCGACGAAAGCCCGCCAGAGTGCCGCTCCCACCGAGCCGGGCCTAAAGAGCAAAATGATTTCGGCGTGCTCGGGTGCCGTAATTACCTCGCTCCTAATGACGCCCTTTGACGTCGTGAAGACACGACAGCAGTCGCAAACGCTGGTGCGCACCGATCCGCTAGTACCAGCCGTGCGAGAGTGGCGAGCTGTCCACTACTGGGTGCCGCGGAACGCGCGAAACCTCGTGGACTCTGCGCTGTACTCGCACTTTGTCGAGCAGGCGCCCAAGGGCATTGCCGAGACAATCGCGGCGTCGTCTCGAGAAGCTGCACGCCGAGAGATGATGTCGCTGTGCTTTTGCGCAGACGCCTCCTTGCCCAGTTGCAGCAACAGCAGCAGCAGCAAGGTAGGCGCTAGAAACGTTTCCGAAACCTGGAGGAGCCTGTACCGTGACATGATTGTATTGCCGCAAGCAGCGCAGGCGCGCCTGTGGCAGCAGATGGTGGCGGCTGGATACTTGGAAGAGCCCGCAGCTGGCCGTACACCGGCAGATCCGAGAATCAGGGGCACGCTAGCCGGCATGCGACACATTGCCCGGACGGAGGGCCTGCGGACGCTGTGGCGAGGACTCAGCCCGACGCTGGTCGCATCTGGGCCATCGACGGTGATCTACTTTGTCGGCTACGACTACTTGCGGCAGTGGATGGGCAAGCAAATGCGTCAGCACGATGCTCTGGCATCTTACGAAAAATATGCGTCACTTTTTGCCGGCTGCATTGCGCGCACAGCAGCGGCCTCGGCCATCTCGCCAATAGAGCTAGTGCGAACGCGCATGCAGTCGTCGGCGACGCACGATTTTGCGACGGTGATGCGTGGGGTATCAGCGGAGATCAATAATGGCGGTCTACGCACATTGTGGCGCGGCCTCGTGCCCACGCTATGGCGCGACGTGCCCTTCTCGGCTGTCTACTGGTTTGGCTACGAGCAGTGGAAGGAGCGTGTGTACGAGCCGATGTTTGCCGCGATGGATGCGTCTCCTGGAGGAGTTGGCCACAGCGAGCTTGGTGTGCTGAGATCCGATGTCTTGGCTCGTTTGGCGACGGCCTTTTGCTCTGGCGCATCGAGCGGAGTTGTTGCCGCAGCACTGACCAACCCGTTTGATGTCGCCAAGACGAGGAGGCAGATCGAGCGCCATGCCAGTCCCAAATCAAACACGGTGCAGCATACCACGCTGACTCGCGTAGTCCGCCACATTGTCGCCACAGAGGGCGTCCGCGGTCTGTACGTCGGCTTGGCCCCGCGCCTGATGAAGGTCGCGCCGTCGTGCGCAATAATGATTTCGTCGTATGAGCTGGGCAAGTCGGTGTTTTCAAAGTAAATACTCACAAACTTTCACACTAATGCTACATAGAACCTGCTAAACAACTTGCTGTACTTCGCCTTCATCGTCGTCGTCGTCGCGTATAGCGGACGGCAGCAAGTCGCTGACTTGGTACAAGTAGAACTGGTAAAATATAGCCAGGTCGAAAATGAGCGTGCCTGTGCTGCCGATTATCCAGGGGATGTTTGCCAGCAAGTAGTCGTTGTCCAGTGAGTGAAGAAGCAGCGACAGTGTAAATGCGACATTGCCGAGGATGGAAAAGATAAACATGCCGATTGACAGGCCCTCGCACGACTGCTTGCGATAGTTCTTTGCAAGCTGAGGAATGCGAGCGCCTAAGAAAAGCAGCGCGCTAATGTAGCCGAGGGTCTGAGGCACGAGCTGCGGCTTTGCTGGCACGCTAGCCAAGCGGGCGAGCGGGTGCATTTGCAGCAACATCCTGGAGCGAATGCCTCCTCCAACCAGCGATACGGCGGCGCTCCCCAGCAGCAAGACGGCGATCAGCGGCAGCAAAAGAGAGGCAGTCAGGCGAGTGCCGGCCGCCTCTGTTGTCTCGGATTGGCTACTGGCGACAAACAATGGCTCGCGCTCCGCATCTAGCGCCAAACCGCGGCTGGCCCGCCGGCCTCTGTATCTGTAGTAGTGGATCTGAGCGAGAAGCACTGCGTCGGCAACAAAGTAGTATACGTAGAGGATGAGCGCGGTGACAATAAGACCTTGCTCAATGCCGCCGACCAGTCCAAAGACGTCGCCCAGGATCCAGATATAGAGAAACGAAAGAGATATCGAGTCCCCGTTCTTGCGCTTGTAGTTTTCGTATATCTGCGGCGCAAACACAATCAGCCAGCAGCCGATGGAAAAATATCCAAGTATCTCCGAAGCCAACTCGTTCCAAGCCATTATCATCATTAATATAACGAATATAAAAGAAACGACACAAAAAAAAGCAAAGCCGAAAAAGGCAAAGGAAAGTTTAGCTCGACCAAAACCAGCAAAAAAAAAAAAAAAAAAAAAAAAGCCTTGGACCAATGAGTCGCGAGGCCGAGGCCTTCCCACCTTTACTTGCCTCGGGAAGGCACAAAAATCCGTGCGACGTCCTCAAAGTGGTCAAACAGGGCCTTGAGGAACGGGTCGCGAGCCGCCACAGTACTGCCGTCGGCTATCACACACAAGTGGCGGCGAGAACGCGTAATGGCGACGTTGATGCGGCGGTAGTCGCGCAAAAAGCCAATGGTGCGGTTAGTGTTAGACCGCACCATCGACAGGATAACGGCCTCCTTCTCGCGGCCTTGAAATCCGTCAACTGATCCTATTTCAACTCCCGGGTACTTGCCGCTCAGCATGACCTTTAGCAAGCGCACTTGGCCAGCATAGGGGCTTATCACGGCGATGTCAGTGGCGGGTACTCCGGCCACGATCAGCTTGCCGACTTGATACACGGCCAATTCGGCCTCGCCCTTGTTCGTCAGGCTTCCGATCTCTGTCTGCTGCACAGCCAAGTCGCCAGAGCTGCTCTGTGTGGCCTCGTGAGACTCATACAGCTGGTGTCCGGACGTATCTATATACACAATTGGCGTCTTGGTGTCGCCAGTCTCCTGTACATGCGGCAAGTCACTGAGAATATGTGCGGCCACCGACGTATCGGCCACCAGCCGACCATCATAGAGCCGCTCCGACGAGACCTTCATGATATCTGCGTGCATGCGGTACTGCGTCGTCAGCATCTGGCAAAACTCTTCGCCAAGCTTCTCGCGCAAGCGCTCAAACATGGTGAATTGCAATAGCTTGGAATCGGGGCCACCGTCATTGCTTGACGTTGGATCGCCGACGCTCTTGATTGTAGGCGGGAGCTGCTGGTGGTCGCCCGCCAAGATGAGCTTGGGCGCCTTTTGCGCCGCAATCCAGCACTCGGCCTCAGTTGCCTGCGTCGCTTCGTCGATAATCACCACGTCAAACTTGGCCTTGTTTCGAGCCAGCATCGGGCTCGCCGCACCACTGAGCGTCGACAGTACCACTTGCGCGTTGGCGATGATCTGATATGCTGTTCTCGGCTTGTACGTTTGGCGCCTTTTGCTCAGCGTTCTGATCTTTGCTTGCACTTGGCTACGCGCCGCAGTTATGCTGAGCTGTCCAAGCTGTGCCACGAGCCCGTCGATCTCCTGCTGAACGGCGTACGTACGCTCGTCCTCGGTGTTGTGGGCTACGAGATAGTCCAAGCCAAACTCGGCCGCTGCTGGTAGGATGCGCGCTGGGTGGCCGATTCGTACGATCGGGATAGTGCGCAGCTTGCCTAGTCGCTCGACCAAGTTGTCCACAGAGACATTGGAGGGACCGCACACAAGAATGCGCTTGCCCTCGCTGACCAGCTGGCGGATGATCTCTAGCAATGTGTGCGTCTTGCCCGTGCCTGGCGGGCCGTGTATCATCGCGACGTCTTGTACGGACAGCGCCAAGCGTACGGCGTCTCGCTGAGATTGGTTCAGCGATTTATCTAGCATTTCAGCATCGGCCAGCAGCGAGTTGATGAGCTTGGGCTTTTGAGGCGTAAATGCCACCATGTGCAAGGTCGGGCGCGGGAAGGGCATTTCGATAAGGTCGCAGAGCGAGTTGAGCGTTCGGCGAAAGGGAACATCATTGACCAGCATCTTGATTGTAAGCCGCTCGTTCCACGCACCGGGGATTGCATCCTTGGCGTTCATCACTAGAACGACCCGGTCTCGCGAAATCGAGAGTATGACGCCAGACAAGTAATCGCTGTCGCTCAAGTCTTCATATATCTTCATCGCCTTGCCGCCGCCTGGTTCGTCGATTTCGACCACATCTCCGCCACGTAGCTGGGTTTTGGGCAACACATCGCCGGAAATCGGCGCCTCCAGCGTTAATAGCAGGTTGTCGCCGACCCAGTTCCGAGAGTCAGTAATGCGCAGTCCGATAAATGCGTGGCCCATGCTCTGTAGTCGCGGCGCAGGTATGCCGGCCAGTGCCCTCTTTGCCTCTGTAATCACGTATGCGCGCTCGTTGGCCACCAGGGCCAGCTGCTCATTGGCAAACTTTGTGGTTACCGTGGAGGACAGCGCCATGTGCTTTTTGACGACCATCCAGCGCGGCAGATGCGCCTTGGCTGCCTTTGAGAGCTGTTTGCGCCTTATAGGCACAGGCTTGGTGGCGCACGGCGCCGGCACAGGCTGTGCTGGCACTGGTACGGCTGACACGACTGCGGGCATGTTCTAATGAAAAGAGAGCATCAAAGTTGTATAGAGCTTAGCGAAAAAGAGAAAGAGAAAAGTGCGTGGGGCTTGTTTACACATAATTTTTTTTCGTGGCTGGGGAGGATCGGCAGATCGCAGCGCCACTGTGACTGCTTCGTTGGAGACCCTTCCAGCAAGCCACTCCAAGGATACAATTGCAAGCCACTCTAAGAATGCGATTGCAAGCCACGCATTTGTTATTTTCCCGACTTGCCATGTTGGTGATGCTAGAGTTTGGGGTTTGCGATGGAGAAAGTGTGCTGAGGATGACAGTAGCCTACAGACAATGGCTTTTTTATACTGTCGTGTAGAGCAGTATTAGTCAGCTAACCAGAAATATACCTGCCGCTGATATCTTTTGCATCGCGCTTATTAGGCGATACATCAGTCGCAGCACTATTGCAACTAGCCTGGAGTTAGGAAACGCAGAAAAGAGGGAGGCGATGCAAAAGCGTTGCACGGCCCCAGAGACTAAAGAAATAGAATGCGTCTATTGGTAAAGAGACAACTAGAAAATTGGGGCCATAGCGAGGTCTTTTATAAGAAAAATAAGTGCACTTCTGTCAGATACAAACAATTGCGCTCAGATACATCTCACAATGAGAAGCCATTGTGCTGAGGCCGAAAAGCACGTTTCCGGGATTCATAATTGCCTGCTTGCCTCCGCTGACACCACTCGCAAAGAAAGCATTCACAATCATGAAGGCACAAGAAAGGGGGAGGGTGCTCGTCAGAACCGACCTGCATGGCCTTGCTATCAGAGGGAGGGCGCCATGTGAATGCAGCCGTCGATCTGAGCAGCCAGCCGCTGGTGATGATATCGCTCCCTGTTGCCTGGGGGTGTCGCCTACCCGTTCGTGCCTTTTGTAACAAGGTTAACAAGGCTTTACAGCATGGCCACGTCGCCATTACTCTTTCATAGTGTTATACACAAATGCCGCGAATTGTAGAAATGGAGTCAGTGTGGGCTAACTACTTAGAAATCTCTGCGCATCGGCATTCCGTCCAATATATTGTAGCAATGATATGCATCCATGTCTGCCACATTTATTGACTTGTCCTCATACCCCATCATTCTATAGAAATCGTTCTTGTTGGCGAATACAAAGTAAGAATGCTTGTCAACGGTTATATTTTTATCGAATCTAGAGCCACGACAATTGGACTGGACCGTGTCTTCGTTTACAATAAATAACGAGGTTCTGTACATATACTTTTCGTACATTACCATGGCATTATTGGCCTCTTCCTTGAATGGCTTACCCTTAGTGTCATAGGTTTCCTCCTTGTAGTAAAAACAGGCCGACTGCAGCAGTACAACTGGGCAAATCATGTTGGTGATTATAGAATAGCTATATGAGGCGTGTAAAGTTGTTGGACGATTGAATAATAGTATAGGAGAAAAGAAGAAGAAAGAATCCCGGCAGCCAACGGCAGGCCTTTTATAACGTCCAAAGAGAGCAAAGGCAACTGCGAGTCCTCTTTTAACAATTTCATAATGCTAGGCGTTCTGTAGAGCCCACACACAAAGGCCGACTGCCTTTGTCAATAGGCGCAATAGTAACAAAGTCTCGCAAATAATTTTTCTTCGTCACAGAGCTGCCAGTTGGAACACTCCACTCAAGTATTGTCGCGGCCTTTGGCCGTGTTTTAAACAAAGAGCCGCAGTATATTTAAATGACGAGATGAAAGGAGAGAAGAGCCTTACTCAAGTCGTGCATGTCAATTTACTCTCTAGTACATAACGGTAACTAGTGAGAGTCTCCGCGTTTACTAGCTGTAACAGATATAGTGCCATCATGCCATCCGTCCTCATTGGCAGTAACTACGCCTGGTCGGGATAGCGCAAGTCGGCAACCTGCTCAAGGTGCTCGAACAGCGCTTTGAGAAAGGGGTCGCGCGCCGACACTGTCTCGCTGTCAGCTATCACGCACAAGTGGCGGCGAGCACGCGTAATAGCAACGTTGATGCGGCGGTAGTCACTGAGGAATCCAATTTCCCGAGCTGCGTTTGAGCGCACCATTGTCAGAATAACAGCCTCCTTCTCGCGACCTTGGAATCCGTCAACGGAGCCTATCTCGACTTCGGGATACTTGTCGCGGATCATAGTCTTTAGCAGTCGCACTTGGGCATTGTAAGGCGAAATCACGGCAATGTCGGTGGCTCGGACGCCAGCGGAGATGAGTCGGCCAACGTGCTGTAGGGTTAGCTCGGCCTCGCCCGCGTTGAGCTTGCTATCTGCATCTCCGAGCTGCTTGATCTGTCGGCTGCTGCCGCTGCTGGTGGTATCCGTGGCATCAGGTGCTTCAACGGACTCTCTCATCTCCGAGCTGGCAGTATCAATAAACACGAGCGGAGACTCGGTGTCGTCAGTCGGAGTAATATAGTCCAAGTCGCTGAGCAAATGCGCGGACACGGTAGAGTCCGCAATCAGCCGGCCATCATAAAGCCGCTCCGACGAAACTTTCATGATGTCCACGTGCATGCGGTACTGAGTCGTCAGCATGCAGCACACTGTGTCGCCAAACCTTGTACGCACTCGCTCAAACAAGGTCGTCTCTAGCAAATCGCAGCCCTTGTGGTGGCTCTTGTTGCCTCCTTCGCCAGCTTCTTTGGGCTTGGCCTCGCGAGCATCTAGGCTCTTTATCGTCGGTGGCAGTTGCTGGTGGTCGCCAGCCAATATGAGCTTGGGGGCTTGCAAAGCTGCTATCCAGCACTCCCCCTCCATGGCTTGGGTCGCCTCGTCAATAATGACGACATCGAACTTGCTCTTGTTTTTAACCAAGTCTCTGCTGGCAGCACCGCTCAGTGTCGCCAGTACCACTCGAGCGCCGCCAATGGTGTGGTCGACGACCTTGGCTTCACGCACGCGATACTCCTTCCTCAGCTCTCTGACTTGCTCGTACAGGACTCTGCGCTCGGCCGACCGCTTACATTTTTGGACCTTGGCTAACGTGTCGTCCAGCTCCTTGCGTATGTCACGCGCTAGATCGCCAGCATCGGAGTACTTTGTTTGCGAGTCCAAGCTGTGAGCCACTGCAGCTGGTAGGATGCGGGCAGGGTGGCCCAGGCGCACAATTGGTAGACCTCGGATCCGACCTAGCCGTTCTACGAGGTTATCCACAGAGACATTGGAGGGACCGCAGACCAGAATGCGCTGGTCTCGGGCGGCTAGCTGGCGGACGACTTCGACGATGGTGTGCGTTTTGCCAGTGCCAGGCGGTCCATGAATCAGCGCGATATCGTGAGCGCTGACAGCCAGCCGCACTGCGGCCTTTTGCGATTCGTTCAGTGACTGGTCGTAAAAGCCAGTGTCGCCGTCGTCGGCTATAACAGTGTCGTCTGCAAATCTCGGCGCAACGTCGCTGAATAGCACCGTGTGCAGGGCTGGGCGCTGCCTAATGGCAGTCAGATCCTTGAGCGCAAATATTATTCGCTTGTACGTGGTGTCGTTGGCCAGCTTTTTCACTGTGCACCTCTCATGCCACTCCTCGGGTATCTCGCCGTCATCTCCGCCAACCGCCACGACTATCTTGGACTCGGACACTAGTGTGACAACGCCCGAGAGCTGGGTGCTTTTCTGCGAGTCTGGCTTATCAGCGGCCTGCTTGCTAGGCTTGTGGCCGCCCGGCGCGCATAGTCCTACGATATCGCCTGATCGCAACGAGGTGGGCGGCAGCGGATCGCTCATGACGGCAGCCTCAAGCGTCAGCAATGTCTTGCCGCCAAGGCCTGTGCGCGTATTGGTTACTCGCAGCCCGACCAGCGCAAACCCCAGCCGCTGCAAGTGCGTGGGCACTAGGCCAGAGATGAGCGCCTGCGACTGCTCGATCTCGTAGTTTCGCTCGTTTTCGACCAGCTCCAAATGCGTCTTGGCAAACTCTGCGATAGCGCCGTCCATCGTGCGTCGATACAAGGAGGATGATTAGCGAGGAATATCACAAGTAGCATGACAATACAAAAAAATCACGCCATTCCATGCGCCGATGCCTCGTCTCCCCTTTTGGAAAGGGGCGCTTATGCGAGTCATGGGTTTGCTGCTCTAGGTCGTTTGCATAAATGGCTGCTGGTGGCGTGCACATGTTAGCGCAACGAGACGGAGGGAAATTAATGAGAAGAGAATGTGAATAAGTGTATTGGAGATATTTACAGGTAATTGGAGGGAAATCATACAGGTGGGAGGGTGTGACAGGAGGGAGAGGCACAGCGTCAGTATCCGCTGGAGATGCTCAGGCTCGAGCTGACGGTGGAGGTGGACGACGCATAGCCAATGTTAGCGTGGCCATAGACGCCCGGAGCAACGACAACATGGGTGCCGTCAGCAGTCAGCTTGACCTCGGCGGCAGGGTCGGCCAGGGTGCTAGCCTTTGACAGGGGAGTTCCCGAGTGGCCATACTGCTCGGCAAGAGCAACAACCCAGGGGTCGCGCATGACCGAGTCGATAGTAGGGCGACTAGCGGGGTCGATCGCCAGCATGCTCTTGATGACTGGGTTGGCGGGAGTGGTCTTTGGCAGCCAGTGGTCGATGACGCGGCCATTGTACTTGAGGTACAGGGCATAGTTGGGGTCCTCTGGCTTTGCTACCTCCCAGGGGAAGTGGCCCGACACCATGGCAAGGTAGATGATGCCGAGAGCCCAGTTGTCGACCTTGCGCGGATCGTACATTGCGCGCGGGACAAAGACTTCGGGCGAGATATACGGGTCCGAGCCGCAGATGCCGCGGGTGAGTGCGGGCACCAGTGGGTCAAACGTAGACGAGCAGCCAAAGTCGATGATCTTCAAGTTGCCCTCCTCGTCGACGCACAAGTTGTCGAGCTTCATGTCGCGGTGGGCGACATGCGCAACGTCGTGCAGATATGACACGCCCGAGAGCAGCTGGAAGAACAGGCGGTCAATGTCGGTCTGCGATAGCGAGCCCTCCTGTACCACTGTAAACAGGTCCTTTTCGCAGTACTCCATGATGCTGTAGACCGTGCCATCGTTCTCGCGCACAAACTGGTACGTGCGGATGACGTTCGGGTGCCGCAGCGACAGGCTGAAGCTGGCCTCGTCCAGCAGGTGCTTCCACTGGCGCACGTTCATGCCCGTCGAGGTCATCTTTGTGCGGTCGTTGGCGTCGGGGAACGTAAACGTCTTTACGGCGTAGTAGCGCCCGTCGCAGGCCTGGTGCAGCTTCACGTAGCCGCCCGTGCCCTGGCCGATAGTGCGCATGGGCAGACCGTAGGTCTCTAGTATGTATCCGGTGGCGCGGTCGCTGATGACCGGCATGTTCTCATCGCTGGCCGTAGACGACGACGATGCGCTCGATGGCCGGCGCAAGATGACCGTCGATGATGTGGGCGGCAGTTGCAGGCGCTTCTGCGCGCTGCTGTCGTCGTGGCCTAGGATGTGGTGATGGTGGTGCTGACGAGCGTTAGCCGAGGAGGAGCTGGCGGACGCCTGCGAGTCGGCCGAGATGTTGCGGGCATGGCGGTCGCTCTTCTTGTGGAGACTGCTGAACAGGCGCCGGAAGTGAGCAAACTTTTTCTTTCCTTGCATGCCCAGGGCCGGCGTCGACCCGTTGTTGCTGTCGTAGAGCGTGTGAGAGGGCGACACTTCGTGTCGACTGCTTTGCATTGTGAATATGAAAGAGTATTAGGAAGGTAAGAACGAGTGGTGAGAGAAGCAAGAGAGAAGTGACTGCTGATAGACCTTGGCAAACAGAGTAAAAAAATAATTAGTGGCATGTTCTTTCTATATTTTTTTGGGGGGGGTGGCCCAGCCCAGGCTTTTATAAAAAGTGTTTTGCTTGGCTGGCGCCAAGAAACATTTTTGGGGGGATAAGGGCTCAAGCGCGGATTCCAGATAATTTTTTTTCCGGCCCTGTACCTCGCTTACGAGATATTTGTTGGTAGTTGACAAATCGGAGTAGCATTTGTTTATTGGCGGGAGTAAACACTCCCTGGAATCCGATGGCTTGGCCGAGAGGCGAAAGAAAGACGTCCCGTGTCTTGGCCTGCCCATTTCTGCCTATTTCTGCCTAGGCTAGCCAAGAAAATAAGAAAACAAGGACTCCGATGCCCCGCCTTGAGCATGGAGAAATCAGACGCAGCACCCAGAGCCGCAGATAGGGACGCCCGCTTGGCCGCAGCAGGGGCCGCCTCCAGCCAAGAGCGGGTGAGTGGGGGGAGGGGGCGGGGCCGAGATGAGCCCCGGATTTTGCTCGGAAAATTGCTGGCGCCAATCAAAGGAAGCCTCGTGTCTTTCTGGCGGCAGCCAAGTGAGTCAGCCACACATTGCCAATTAATTCGCAAGCGGCCGCAGCTCGGCAATCGTGCCCAGTCTAAGCCGCCACGTCTGTGCCAAACCAAATAAAAGAAATGCAGCGAGCTATCAAAAAGACAGTAGCCGATCTCTGGCTCTGTAGGCGCCACGCACGCGTAGAATCTAAATTGAGATTTTTATTGATGTCTCGACGCCAAGCGCTAAGAGCCAAGGGCTGTTGGCAATGGCGTTGATGTCTGCTCTGGTTGCCGGATTGGTATCCAAGACGCGCCTCAAAATAGCTGCGTCTGGAGGTCCGGCTGCTTGGTGGCTTGGCGGATTGCGCGAATTTGCGGCACAGACGCTTTTCCGCAGCGCCAATCCTCCCTCGCGGCTTACGTTACCGGATTCGGTAATATTAGGAAACCACTTGGCAAAAAACTCGTCTGGGCCTTGAACAAACTTTTGAAAGCTCAGGTCGCGCACGGCCTGGGCAGCGGACCACGGAAACTGGGCAAACCTCAAGGCAAAGTAGATGATGCCGAGCGCCCACACGTCCACCATGGCCGCCGCGTAGCTGCCGCCGCCGCTAAACAGCTCGGGTGCCATGTACGGGTCTGAGCCGCAAACGCTCGTAGACAGGGTCTCGACGTATCGGCTGTGTAGCTGCGGAACACTCTTGGCCGGAATGGAGTATGGAGAAGCTCGGGAGCGAGTGTCTGCTGCCCC
The DNA here is from genome assembly GCA_027578655.1 of Coemansia sp. RSA 1694. Taxonomy (NCBI): domain Eukaryota; kingdom Fungi; phylum Kickxellomycota; class Kickxellomycetes; order Kickxellales; family Kickxellaceae; genus Coemansia; species Coemansia sp. RSA 1694. The sequence goes on along the minus strand of JANBTL010000004.1, from coordinate 68,132 downwards.
CTTGTGCCAGCGGTGACCGCTTGCTTTGCTGATCGAGAGCTGCTGTGGTGCGCGGCGTCTGAACAGCGTTGCGCAGCCAAAGTCAACAATCTTTAGCACGCCTTGCTGGGTGACGCAGATATTGTCTAGTTTGAGATCGCGGTGCGCAATTCCGACGCTGTGCAAGTACTGGACTCCTTGCACCAGCTGCTTAAAGTAGCCGTGTATCTCTGCCTCGCTCATGCCGGCGCCGCCAGTGTGCTTTGATCGTTTTTGTACTAGTGAGAGCAGATCGATGACACATGCCTCTTGTACCAAATAGCATCGGCTGTCTGCCTCAGCGATTACTTCCAGCGTACGCACAATGTTCCTGTGCTGCACATTCATCGCAATGCCCATTTCCATTAGTACACGGCGATTTTGCTGGGCGCACAGCACTTGTCCGTCTGGCCTTGGCGGCGTTTCCTCGGGCCTGTCCTTGGTTCGGAGTGTCTTTACTGCAACGACCTATACGCCCGAGAGAGAAAAAAGAGGAAGGAGTTACATTATTGTCATTAGTCACCCGTGCGTAAGCATGCTTATGCAAGCTGACATCCCCCTCGGCTCCGAGCTTTACCTGTTGTGTAGCTGGATTACGATGCAGATCGACTGATCCGCCTGTCCCTGCGCCTAGTCTGCGGATGCTGGGACCAAACACGCCCAGTGTCCATCCAGCAGGGCGAATGGACAGTGTCAGCTTGCCATCAACGGCGTAGGCGCCAGTCGCATTATTTCCGGTGCAGACAGTGATTCGGGTCGAGACTGCAGAGCTGGCGGTTGTTTCGGAGGATTGTGTCAAGGTCTCGAACGAAGCAGTGGTGCTTGATGCCAATGGCACTGACACTGATGCAGTGACTGTTGTTACATTGGTCGACAGCTTTACATTTGGCTCCAGAGAAACGCCCAATGTACTTGCTTCCGATATATGGACCATTGGGCATGTGCACGTCTCTTAAAAAAAACTGAAGAAAAAAGAGGACACGAAGCAAAGAGTAGCAAAAGTAATAATGAGTTGGAGGGGGAGAGAGGGGGGGAACTGGGCCCTCCACGCTTGGCCTTTCTCTAGCATTTATGACAAGGAAGGAGGGGGGCTTTTTGTGTCAATCATGTTCAATCTTCTTGTTGCTACTTGGTCCCAATGAAGAAGCACGCGGCTTCCGACGCAGGGCTCTCCACTGAGACTCCGACTGCCTCCCCTTTTGGGGGGGAAGACCGATAATGGCAGCTTTTCATTGGCCGATGGATGAGCGATAAGATGTTTTTGGCGCTCACTGCTCCCCCTCCTTTTTTCAGTCAAGAGGATTCGACACAAGCGTCCGATTGTCCTGGATGTAAAAAACGATTAGATGATGCGCGATCTAAATGCCTAGCAAACAATCCAGCTTTATTCAGAAAAATAATAATCATGAGTAGGCGCCAAACTACAATTTTTTTTTCTTTTTTGCTCGCAGGTTTCCGTAAAGTTCCTGCTCGCGCTCAAATGCTCTAAAGAGCTGGCCGAAATTGCCAAGACCAAATCCTTGGTGATTGTGCCGCTGGATAAACTCCAAAAACACTGTCGGACGGTCCTGTACGGGCCTACCAAAGACTTGCAACTAGTAGCCCTGCTCATCGAGATCGACCAAAATAGGCTGCTTTTCGAGCATACCAAAGTCTTTGAAAACAAGCGACCTTGCTCTTCTTCAGACGCTGGCGCAGTTCGTCGTAATAGGTCTTGGGCGTGTGCAGAAGCCGAACAAATATGCTTAGAATACAAGTATCGTTTTTGCAAATCATGCGGATCAACATATAGCGGCTTGTAGTTAGATAACAAAAAAGCAAGTATATGTTTAAAAAAATGAAGAGACAGAATATGCGGGGAGTTTCCCCCCATCTCCACATTTCACATTGGCAGTAATGCAAACATGTTCGGTTAATAGCAAGCGTCGAAAGAAAAGGAAAAACATGGGCCCTAAAAATAGCAATCACATTCAATAATACCCGCCACTCTCAATGATACACAAAATCTTTATTTTCATGTTTTTGTTTCTGTCTCTATTCGACACAATCAGTAACTCTTCCTTTTTTCTTCTTCTTTTTTGGTTGTTATGAAGCCAGAGCTGCCCGAATCGATTCAGGACGAAGCCATGCTGCTAGGCAAGTCGCCAAGCAGCAATGAGCAAACCACGTTGTGGCGATTCCGTCTACACACAGTGCTCCTCCTACTACTACTACTGGTAACAGGCACTGTATTCGTATGGTCCGCCGATCGCTACCAGCAGCAGCCACCACCGCCAACCAAACCCGAGCCATTGCATCCACCCGCAGTCCCTCACCCACCACTCGCGCACACACCGACTGCAGCATCGCTTGGATTTGCGCACATTTACATAATCCACGATCCACTACATCCCCAACGTTTGCAGCGGATGACCCAGCTCCTGCAATTCTTCCGCCTCGAAGCAGAATTTGTGACAGCCACCGATCCGTTCCTCTCTCGTCTCCAGGTCTACCAGGATATTCGCTTGCACGGGTATGCGTCAGCACTGATCCTCGATGACTCTGTAGATATGGAGCTAAACATCCGTATGCTAATGCGTATAGCGCTCCAGAATTTGCCTCGCGACTGGGATATGTTTTTCCCAGGGCATTGTGGTGCCTTTGAGGGAACTCAGGAGCAGCCAAGCCCTGGGATGCCCGGACTGCGTGTGGCTAATATGCCCATCTGCTTGCATGCCCATGCGGTTTCTCTAAAGGGCGCAGGGCGTATTGTCAGACATGTCAGGAGCCCGTCTCAGGATATAATGGAAATGGCTATTATGCGACTCAAGGAACGCAGACTCATCCATATGTATTCGCTAGACGTGCCAGTGTTCACCCCGCGGCCTGGTACCGAAGAGCCAAAGAAGCTAGACAGAATGGCTGGCAACAAGCGTCTCGCCATATCGGCAATCTCGCACCTTAGCCTCTGGCAAGGGAAAACAAACAGCATCTTGGAAACAAAAATTACATAATAATAATAATGATAATAAATATTAAAGCTGGGATGAGTTGAACATGCCGCTGGATAGTGGACGACGGTGCTGCTGCTGCTGCTGCTGCTGCAGGGGCTTTGGGACGACGGCCGGCGGCGGCGATGTCTCGCTCATCTCATAAACAAACGAGTCATCAGAGTGGGCCAGCATCTCGGGCGACGACCCCGCCGAATTAAACGCACCATGATGGTACGACGAGCCACCGCGGTTCCTAGTCAACGAGTGCGTCTCGCCAGGCGCCGCAACAACGACTTGCACCTGACTCCACTGGCGACAGTTCTCGCGGACAGCCTCGGCTTGCGCTGGACCGACAGTAGACTCGCGAATAAACTTGCGCACATCATCGTGCTTAAAGTTATAAATGAGCTCGTTACTCTGCTCCAACATCCTCTTGAGGTTTTCCGCATGCTCCGCAGCAACTCTGTAGCGCTCACCGAGGTCGCGACACTCTACCTTGAGCTTTGCGTTCTCTGCCCTCAGCGTCACCACCCCACCACCACCGCCACCAATAATATCGTCGCCGTCGGTGTCGCCGCGAGCAAGATCCATGCTGCTAACGGCAGCCATCAGATTACCGTTGGCATAGCCGATCTCGCGCTGCAGCATGTCGCACTGATCCCGGAGCTCGTCGTTCTCAGCCGCCAACTTTGCCAACTCCTTCTCGCTGCCGCCAGCGGCCTTGAGATTCACCTCGCTGCACTTCATGGCGCTCTGCAGGGTGCGGCGGTCCTCCTCCAGCTCAAGCACCTTCTTTCTAGCGTGCTTGAGCTCGGCCTCTGTCTGCTTAAAGGCAGCCACAGATTTGTCCAGCTGTGACTCGAGCGCAAGCTTCTCGGCCTTTAGCTTGAACGCCGTCGACTCGAGGTTCTCCAGCGTCACAAGCAGACCCTGCTTGCCCTGCACATCAAAGTGGCCGCTGGCTGCAGTAATGGCGCGCGATGCATAGTCCTCGGCTCCACCAACAGACATGTCAGACGGCGCGCGCAAGGTCACAGACTCGCTCATCGTCGTCGCAGTTCCCGCACGCGTGCGGCTATTGGACAGGAGCTCTGCAGTAGCAGCAGCCACCGACTGGCGCGCCGGGCTAGAGCCAGATGCCGCTAGCTCGAGGTTGTACTTGGCGGCGGCGTGGCGCCAGTACTCCGACTGCAGCAACTCGCGGTCGAGCTTCTCTTGCATGTCGCGGTACAGGGCGTCCTTCTCGTCGAGCTTTGCGCGGAGCTGGCCGTTGACCGAGATCTCGATGCTGAGCTTGTGGCCCAGCTCCTCCATGTGCGCGCGCTCCTCGTCAGACATGCCGTGGGCGAGGCGGCAGACGGGCGGGCGCGCAGCCTGGTCCTGGAGCATCCTGCACTGCGCCTGGAGATCCTCGACCTCGCCGGTCAGCTGCGTGATGGCCCGGTTGGCCTTGCGGTTCGACGCGCACGTGCGGCCCAGGTCGTCGGCCAGCGCCTCGTATGGCTTGCCGCCGCACTTGTCGGCCATGGCCTTCTCGAGGATCTTGTTGCGCATGCCCAAGTCGAAGATCTGGCGGTGCTGGTTCTCGATCAGGCGCTGCTGCGCCACCATGTTCCCGGCGTAGTCGCCGTCCTTGCCAAAGTCCTCCTCGTCGCTCGACGCAAAGTCCTGGCCGTCCAGCTCGCCCTCGTGCAGCATCTCGTCCTGGTGGTACCAGTTGCTGCGGATGGGTGTCTTGCCGCCGCGCAGCTGCTGCGACGAGTGGCGGCGCGCGCGGCGCGTGGCGCTGGTGCCGCTGGCCGACGCCGAGTTGGCGGCGCGCGCGCGGTATGCCGACGCGCTGCCCACGGCCGACGGCGCGGCGGAGCCGGCATACGACGCGCGGTGCGGGTGGTCGCTCTGCGGCAGCATGGCCAGGGCGTTGGCGCGGTAGCCCTGGTCCTGGTACGACAGGCGCGCCGACGCCACCGACCCGGTGCGCGCGCGGCCCGCCGCGTCGGGCGTGCCCCAACCAAACGAGTCGCTGGCTGCCGTGTGGCGCGTGCCGCCGCCCAGCGCGTTGCGCGTGTCCTCGATGGCGCGCGCACGCGCAGCCGGCGACACCACGCTGCCCCCGCGCGTGTGGCGGCCCGCGCTGGGCGAATCGTCGGCCGCCACGCGACGCCCGACCAGCGCCATGGCGTCGCGCCCCGGCGTGTGCGCGTACATGCTCGAGTCGTCGAGGTTGGCGCGGCTGAACTGCGACTCGAGTCCCAGCGTCGTGGCTATCGACCGCCCGTTGTACGAGTCAAAGTCCGCCGCCTGCGAGTGCCGCCGCCCGCCCGACCCTCCTCTGTCGAGGCCCGACCCCGCCCTGTCGACGCCCGCTGTGTGCGGCGCGCCGCTCAGCGCCCGCCGCACGTCCGGCGGCGTCGCGTACGCCGTCACCGCATGCATCTCGGCCAGCGTTGCGCTGCGCCCCACCGCCCCCGCGCGCTCGGGCGAGCCGCGCAGCTCGTGGCGCCCCGCCATCACCGACGTGCTGCGCCGCACCAGCCCCGACTGGTTGTAGTTGAAGTTGGAGCCGTGCATTGTATAGCAAAGGCGATGTGAATCTTGGGCAAATTCAAATGCAGAATGGAAGAAATAAACGAAAACAATAACAAAATCACAAAAAAACCGAGGGGATGAAAGAGACACAATAAAAAATTCGGCAATAGCCGCAAGAAGCTTGTTCTTGTTTGTGTTTGGCACAGCCACATAAAGAAAACAATCAAAGAAAATCTAATTAAAATAATCTCCAATGGCCCGGTGAGATCCGAAAATCCTCCCCTCCCTCCGGCCTGCTCCGCTTGTGGTGCATGTGGACTCGGTACAAGCTGCGCACGTGCTTCTCTGTCCGCTCCTATTGGCTGCAGTCTATTTTAGCAACTATTCCAAAGAACGCTTCCCTCCGTCCAATTGCGCTTGACGGAGGGAAGAGCCTCAACACAAGCTTGTACAACCACCGTGCACTTCCACACACTTTTTGATCAATGGTGCGCCTTTTTCGCTTCTAGAACGAAGCATGGAACACAACTCTTACAACACTGTTCCATTTTTTGCGCCCTAGTGCGCGTATAAAAAGCACCACGCACACGCACGTCATGTCATTTTTCTCTCTTCCTTATCGCATTTATTCTGCCATTATTATAAACTAATATTTTTTCCAAAGTTATGTTCAAGAGGAGAAAGGCGAATGCTAATAATGTCCAGCCCGTAAAGCTGTACCATTGTCTGGAGACCGACCAAGTCTTCCACGATCTCGACGTAACTCCCGCCACCGGTCTCTCCACAAGCGAGGCTGAGCGCCGCCTGACTGTCTATGGCGCAAACGAAATGCGTGGCGGCGGTCGCCCGAGCGCCCTCAAGATCCTTATCCGTCAGCTTTCCAACCTCATGACGCTTATCCTCCTTGCCGCCATTGTCGTGGCAAGCGTAACCAAAGACTGGATTGAAGTAGGCAAGTATCAGCAAACAAACAAAAAAAAACAATATGTATATTATGTACATTACGTATATACTAAACTCAAAAGTTATTCATTAATATTGTTAGGCGTGCTTATCGGCGTTATTGCATTCAATGCCGCCGTTGGCTTTTTGCAAGAATTCAAGGCGGAAAAGACTATGGACTCGCTGCGCAAAATGTCGTCTCCCACCTCTCGTGTTCTGCGCAATGGCCACCAAGTCGTAGTGCCAACCATCGATCTGGTCCCCGGCGACATTTTGTATCTCGAGAGTGGCGACGTTATTGGCGCCGACTGCCGTCTCTTTGAGGTCTTCAATTTTGATACCGACGAGGCCCTGCTCACCGGCGAGGCTCTGCCAATTTCCAAGGAAATCGCTGCATTCTCCGATCCCGAGCTTCCGCTGGGTGACCGCATCAATCTCTCGTTTGCCAGCACGACAGTGACCAAGGGTCGCGCCAAGGCCGTAGTCTATGCCACGGGCATGACGTCGGAGGTTGGCAAGATCGCTAAAAAACTGATGGAGACGGACAAGAACAAAAAGACTCCGCTGCAAAAGGGGCTCGACAAAATGGCCTGGGTTCTCCTCGCCGTTGCCTCGGTCTCTGTGCTGATCGTCTTTGGCGCCAACAAGTTCAAGGTCAACAGCGATGTCCTACTCTACGCCATCGGGCTCGCCATTGCTACTATTCCCGAGGGGCTCATTGCCGTCGTTACGCTGACCATGTCCATGGGTGTCAGCACTCTGGCCAAGAAGCGCGCGTTGGTTCGCCAGCTCGTTGCTTTGGAGAGCTTGGGATCGGTTACCAACATTTGCTCTGACAAGACGGGCACCTTGACACAGTCCAAGATGGTACTCGTTCGCGCCTGGCTTCCCAGCGAAGGCATATTGCGCGTCGCCGGCCTGGGATTCGAGCCCGTAGGCATTGTTACAAAGACCAGGCAGCTGACAGCGTCTTCCGATACGCGCGTCAACTTTGCCACAACGCCAGGTGACGAGAAGAGCAAGCTCCTCGACAACGACGCCGCTACCGAGACCGTTACTGTGGATCACACAACGGCGTCGCCCAATGTGCGGCGGCTGGCGGAAGCCGCGGCGCTCTGCAACATGTCCGAGATCAAGTGCGACGCCGCTACGGGGGAATGGTTTGGCATTGGAGATCCAACCGAGATTGCGCTCCAAGTGTTTGCCTCCAAGCTATCGATGGGCAAACCCTTGCTGACCAGCGACACGCATCAGTGGTCGGTAGTCTGCGAGTATCCGTTCGACTCAGGTATCAAGCGTATGAGCGTCGTGGCTGTCAACAATATTACTGGCGAGAAGCTCTTGTTCCTCAAGGGTGCCACCGAGCGTGTCGTACCCTGCTGCAGCGGACGCCAGGACGGCGACCTTACGATTGCTACTGACTCCGATGGTCTCCAGGCCTACCTCGACCCGCGGATTCAAGAGATGGCTCGCGATGGCCTGCGTGTGCTCTCCATCGCCTACCGCCACCTGACCGAGGCAGAGTCCGAGCTTGATATGAACAAGGCTGACCGCGAGGGCGTCGAGCTCAATATGACGTTCCTGGGCCTCGTGGGCATCTACGATCCGCCGCGTCCTGAGTCCCTGCCCAGCGTCATGGAGTGCTACCGCGCCGGCATCCAGGTCACCATGCTGACGGGCGACCACCCGGCCACAGCTGCCGCTATCGCCCGTCAAGTCGGCATTCTGCAGCACGAAACTGAGGACGACTCGCATTGCACCGTTACCATGGGCCAGCTCGTCATGACGGCGCGTGAATTCGACAGCCTGTCTGATGAGGAGATCGACGCGCTACCGGAACTCCCCCACGTAATTGCGCGGTGCAGTCCGGACACCAAGGTCAAGATGATTCAGGCCATGCACCGGCGCAACGGCATCGTGGCGATGACTGGCGATGGCGTCAACGACTCGCCATCGCTCAAGTTCGCTGACGTCGGTATTGCCATGGGAATGTCCGGCTCGGACGTGGCCAAGCAAGCCTCTGAGATTATCCTCACCGATGATAACTTTGCCACTATCGTGCGAGCCATCCGCGAAGGCCGTCGGATCTTTAACAACATCCAGCGGTTCTGCTGTGTGCTGGTTGGCGGTAATGTCGCTGAGCTTGTTTGTCTTTTGCTCGGTCTGGCGTTCCGTGACAAGCTCAATGAGACCGTGTTCCCGCTGTCGCCAGTCGCCATTCTCGTCAACAACCTGCTCACGGGCACTCCGCCCGCCATGGCCCTGGGTCTCGAAAAGGCATGGCCAACTATCATGGACGAGCCGCCGCGCCCGCCCACCAGCGGTCTGTTCTCATGGGAGGTGCAAGCGGATATTGTATTCTACGGCCTGACCATCGGACTCTTGTCGATTTCAAACTTTTGGCTCGTCATCAGCGGGTTTGGCAACGGCGACATGGCCCAGCACTGCAATATGGAGTATACTGATGCGTGCGACCTGGTATTCCGTGCTCGCGGCACAGTGTTTGCTACCCTCACCATTGGCATTCTGCTCCACGCGTATAACTGCCGCCGTATCCGCGGGCCCATGTGGAACTGGCACATGATCAAGCGGTTCCACGAGAACAAGTTCTTGCTCGCCGGATTTATCAGCGGCACTATCCTCTGCTTGCTCTGCATGTATGTGCCTGGTCTTAATACCAAGGTGCTGAAGATGAAGGGCATTAGCTGGGAGTGGGGGGTCGTCCTCATTACGCTGCTCGTGTTTATTATCATCTCTGAGATCTACAAGTTTGGAAAGCGCCGTTTCCTCAAGCCCCTCGCTGTGGCTACCGAAGAACAAGTGCGTTTGCAGCGCATCTGGACCGAAAACACACTGACTAGCATGAACAACAGCGGCCTAGAAAAGTAAATTACATATAAATATCTATTTTCTATATCCCTCTTTGTTTTGTCATCGAACTGACTGTATTTGTTCGGAAAGCCGTTTGTTGTATTGAAAACTTTGTAAAGGTGGAAGTGGAGGGTGAAACGAGAGGGACACGAACTGATGAGAGCAAGATAGAGTGCGAGTATAAAAGATATAAAAGATATAAAGTAAAAAGAAGGCGACATTTTCTTCTTCTTCCACTAGTTCTTAATGTCGTTAAAGTACGGGTGAGCCAACGCCTGCTTGGCGGATATACGAAGAGCAGGATCGTACGTAAGCATACGCTTGAGCAAGTCAATACCGCTAGCATCCAGTCCGGGCAACAGGCTAGTAAGGCTTTTAGCCTGCCATTTGGGAAAGCTCGGCTTATAGTCGGGCAGAGACGTGATATCGGGCCAAATCTCTTCGGTGGGGGTACCAAGGATACGGAAGATTTTGAAAATCTCGTCGATTTCAGAGTCGCCCGGGAACAGTGGCTTGCGCTGAACCATCTCGGCGAAAATACATCCAACCGACCACATATCCATGCCAATAGAGTAGTGGCGCGAGCCCATTAGGATCTCGGGTGACCGGTACCACAGTGTCACTACTTCATGTGTATAGATACGCAGCGGCACGCCAAATGCGCGGCCTAGACCGAAATCGGCTATCTTGAGCATGCCTGATTGGTCGATTAGCAGGTTCTGCGGCTTGAGATCCCGGTGCAGCGTGCGGTGCGAGTGGCAGAACGCTAGTCCCTTGACTAGCTGGTGCATGTAGCTCTACATTTCAAACGAAAAAAATAGGTATTAACAGCAATGTACAAATAAATAAAAAAAAACTTTGCTCAATTTTTTTTTTTGGCTTACCTTTACTTGGGCTGGCGAAAGGCCGACTGGCCCGACGCTGTCCATGTACTTTTTGAGATCGAGGTCCAGGAACTCAAAGACCAAGTACAGCTTGGAAGCATTGTAAACGATATCCAGCAGCCTATTACCAGCATCATCATCATCATCATCATCAACATAATTAGTATAAACATGGACCGGACCATCCACTATTCGTGAAGATGGATCACATACATCATGCATCAATAATCCCTGTTTACAATAACCGTATCCCCCCTTTTGTGCCGAGCCGAGCATAACGTACCTAACGATGTTCTCGTGCTGGAGCTCCTTGAGCAGCGATATCTCCCGGATGGCAGTGGAGGGCACGCCCTCGTCGTCGCCTTCAAGGCGAATTTTTTTCATTGCGACGGTGTTGCCAGTAATCAAGTCGCGAGCCTTGTAGACGACGCCGTACGTACCCTCGCCAACCTTGTCAAGCTTCAGGTAGCGCTCAGAACTGGTGCTGTCACCCATGGGCATTGTAGAGAGTAAAAAATAGTAGCTTCCTTGCGGGCTGAATTCGGGCTCGAGAGCGAGATTTAGGAAATAGAAAAAGTGAGGCGCGTAGTTAAAACAACAACAGCAAGAATAACGATGAAATAACCACAAAAAAGGGTGGCCTGCGTCCAAAATGCAGTGCGAAGAAAAAGCTATACGAAACGAAATGAGCAAGGCTAAAGCAAGAAAGGGAAGCCAGCAGCGCCCAGTAAGCAATATTAGCACTTTGGTTTGTTTACCTTGTGCAATCGGCTCGTACTGCTTGTCAATCTCCAAAGCCAGAGTCACTACGAGCCGGTCACGCAAAAAAAGTGCAAAGCGTAAACAAATCAAACGCGCTAAAAGACGTGACTGTTGCCGCATCGCACCAACAGGAAGCCAAAGACATCGTCGCGGCTGCTCAGGCCATAGAACGAGAGCGAGCCACCATCTCTTAGCAGCATTTGTACTCCGTGCGACTTGCGAAAATGCCTAGCGGTTTTGCGGATGGCTACCACGCTGCTGAGCTGGTAGCTGGAGACCGTTGACCGTCGCCCGCCCATGATACGCGATCGACGGAAGACAAGCTTCTCTGGGGTGACAAACAGCGTGCCGTACTTGCCACGGTGGATGCAGCGGAACGCGTAGAGCGAGCTCAGATCGACGCCATCCTTTGTGGCTCGCGCATCCTTGTTGCGCTGCGCAACAAGCTCGTTCATCTCGTGCGTCAGCTCCAGCCCGCCAAAATCCATGCTTTTCAGAAGACTTTCGATTGACTGCCGCGCGCGCAAGTCAGCACCACTGCTACTAGCTAAGTCAGCTGGCTGGCGGGCCTGAGCACTAGCCTCCTGAGTGGAGCTGCTGTGGCCATTGCCGCCCATGCTGGTCAGGCCAGGGGAAACCGTGGTAGGCAAATGGTCTCTACTGGCGTCCAAGCCTGTTAGCTGTACTGCAATCGAGTGCCGCGTCGAAATTGGTGGCGCTTCTTGGACTGCGCTGATACCGTTGTCCGCTAAGGCGCTCGCATGGCTTTTCCTGCGCCGGATCTTGTCGGACAGATCCTTGGCCCGCGACATTAGCAAGCTGCTCCTGTCAGGGCTTCTAACGTCGTTCTTTTCTAGTGCACCGTCAATATCGGTCGAGTCTATTCCGGATACGTCCGCCAGCGATAGCCTATGCGAATGGCGCAAGCGAGTCGGCTGTGGCTGGCTGCCGTCAGTCTCGCCGTCATTTGAGCTGCTAAGCGAGAGCGCATGAGATACGCGGCGTTGCAGCCGGTTCTGCTGCAGCATCCATTCTTGCTCTTCCGCTTGCTCCATCATTGACGGCAAGTGGATGCCTCGCGTGGCGCCCAGTCCAGAGTACTGCTCGATCTCATCTGCATCTGTACTCAAATCGCTCATGATCTTGCGTCCCAACCGCTTTCCAGCCATTAGAGCGTCATAGACGCCGCCCGCGTCCGTAGTGTCGTCGCCAAGCCGATCAAGCGCCGTCGAGGACGCAGTCTGAAGAATGGTAATCGGCGGCGGGTGGTCAACTGGGAATGGGTGGTAGGCGTACACCATGTCATCCAGCAGCTTTCGAGCATGCGCTATGAATCCCCGATTCGCTGGCGTCTGCTCGTTCGAACTGCGATGTTTGGCTGCAAGCGGCTTGCCCTGAGCATCACGGACCTGGTCTCGCGTATACAGCGTCTCAACGGCGAGCTCTACGTCAGTCGGACAGTGCCACAAGAAGCAGTCAAACACCCACATCATATGCCTGTAGCGCTGGTATCGAATCTGCAAAGGCGCCAAGAAAAAGAATTGCACGCCCACACACAGACCAAACAGCCTCTGGAACACATGTGCTGGTATGAGGTAGACAAAGAGCGCTACACCCAGCATGACAATACTGACTGCTCGTGACGCCCACGGCCGCTTCCACGTAGCGCAATTCTTCGCTCGCTCCATCCAGTCTGCCACATCGGCTAGTATAAGGTGTAAGTGCATGCCCAATGTCTCGTGCCAAATATCCCACAGCTGATTGGCGGCTAGGCCCTTGGCTAGCGTCCCTGACGACGCGTCTTGAAGGACCTTGCTAGGGATGATGCTGGTTTCAGGCCGCTCAAACGCCAGCCATTGGTACGCCTGGCTGGGCCGGAGGCGGTAGTATGCTACAACAAATACGGGCGTCAGCCACAAGAAGGCCGAGAGCATGCCAAAGTACAGCAAGAGAAAGTACACGAAGCACCACCATATCGACAGCCGCGGGTTGTCCCATCGCGCCAGCCTGTACAGCCAGACAATGAGTCGCTGGTAGGGCGCGGAGACCTCGGCCAAGCGCTGCAGCGTGACTAGGAACCGGTCGAGTTTGCATGGATCGCTCGAGTCGTGCCGGTAGTCCAGCTTGTGGCTCAGCTGCGTGTCGGCGTAGTGCTTGATCCGACTGCACCCGTAGGTGACATAGTCGTACGTGCCGTCTTGTCTTCTAAACTCTTCTTTTGTCGGAGTTGGCGGCTGTCGCGGAATGCCTATTCGCGCCTCGCCCACGCGTCGCTTCAGCACAGCAAAGGCCAGCTTCCGCCTTCGCTGCCTTTCATGCCGCTGGTACTGCATGCCGTCGAGGCTTTCACTGCCGCCGTCGCTCAGCTCATCGCGGAAAAGGCTGGAGAGAGGCTGCTCGCCCATTCCCATCTGCCGAACAAACCAGGGCACGCTTACTTCGGCGTGCTCCTCTGGCTCTAGGGGCACATTGGGTCGGCCAAGGTTCGTTATTGCGCTCTGGCCTTGCGGCCTGCCCCAGTTTCCCGGAGCTGGTTCTGCCTCGTACTCTGCCGTAAACGTAGTCCCGCGCCCCACACCAGTGGCCGCAGCAGACTCGTCGTCTGCGTCTTCGCTGGAGTCGCTGTCGAGAAAGCTGGCGCTCGCTAGCCTAGCATTGCTCGTGTGTGCGACTTGCTCATCCACATCGGCTTGTTCACGAGTGTCCTTTTTGTTGCCGTCGCTACTGTCCGTATCGACCTCCAAGTACGCTCCTGTCTGTCTATTGCTGCCGTCATTGGATTGCTCATTGTGGCGCAGCGGTGAACTCTGATCCGGAGCGTCTTCTTGAATGCTTCCTCGCGAAGATCGGCGGAACAAGCCGCCCAGAGCGTGCCTGGCCGATTCTACGGACACTCGCCTGCTGGGCCGAAGCGCGTGATCGCCAACTGCGTGCAGCAGCTTCTTAAAGCAGCTGCCGATATGAGTTGCAGAGTGGGACGGCAAAGAGGCTGCTCCGTCGTAGCTTTGGCGGCGCCTGGTGTGCGCTAGCCCTGCTGTCGTCTGCTGCGCTTGCGTGTATGGATGCGGCGAGCGCTCTCTCGGTGGAAGCGCCTGGCCGCTGCTGGTGGCATTCCTAGACATTATGTGCGCAAGTAGAAAGCCAGAGGATGTATAAAAATATCAGTGTAAAAGAGGAGAAAATATACAATGCAAAGGATAAGCTTGAAGTCAAACAGACATCTGGACACGCAGGATTTGAGGCGCATTTCATGCAGGGCGAAGGCTGCTGGGCTCAATACGCGATCGACAGCGCCATTTCGTTGTCTGACGAGCTGACAACGGCTGCATGACGCCGGGCCATCTGCGAGAACTTTGGCAGGCTCAAGGCGCTGCAGAGCCGCGAAAGCAGCTGTGTGTAGCGCGCTTGCTTGCGCTGAAAGACCGTATGGAATGCAACCAGACCTAGCCACGTCACATCCGCCGGCGGTATGGCGTTGTCGCCGCACCGAGTGCGCAGCAGCATGTACCCAAGCGAGATCACATCCCACACAACCTTGACGAGCGCGTCGTCGCTCTTGCTGCTGGCTGGCAGCTGCTGGCAGGTCGCGTGCATCTTCTTGCCGCACACCAGAAAGTTCTGATACAAGTTGACGAGAACAGTCTCTCGCGAGTTGAGACTGCAGTCCATGAAGAGCTTGTGCATCCGTAGCCGCACCGCCGTAGCCGCTCTGTGGCCCAGCACGCCGTCTGCTGCCAGCGCGTATTTCGCTCCTAGCATCACGCCCGATATGCCAGCATGCGCGAGACGGCTGTAGTCGGCAAAGACATCCAGCGTGCGCTCGTCAAACAGCAGGCCGCACCAAGCAAACTTGCGTGTTGCTGCCTGGCTTATGCGCTCGCCGCAAATAGTAGCCTCAAAGTTGGCCACTGTCTTTGCCTTGTTGAGCTCGCACCCGTACTCGGCCACGCCTCGATGCATGTACTCGAGCACAGCCATTACTTGGCTCCGGTCGCTGGAGATGACTATAAAGTCGTCTATCATCCGCATCATTAGCGTTCGAGTAGGATCCACCAGACCTGCCAAGTGCTCGCGCTCAAGCTGCCCGTAGAAAAAGTTGCACAGCACGGCGGAGAGCACCGAGCCCTGCGGTATTCCCTTCTTCTGCTGCCAGAACCCCGACCGCATACGGACCATGTTGTTTGTAATGTGCTCCCGGATCTGCTGGCGGATGGTGTCAGTATCAAGGTAGGCTGTCGCCGACTGGTCGCCAAACACTGCCAGTCGCGACTTTTTAGACAGGCCGCGCGCCATGTCGCCAAACGGAACGGGCTCGCTGGACGTGCCACCCTGACGTAGGTACAGCTGACGATATCGGCCAAACGAGGGCGACAACGTCCAATACTTGTACACCATGTACTCCTCGTTTGGCAGCTGTGTTTCCAAAAGCTCCAACAGCTTGGCCTGCACAATTGTGTCGTAGGCCTGCCGGATGTCAAGCTTGCCCATGTACAGCGGCGCCTTGCCAAGAAGCGGCTTTATGTGCTCGCTGTCCTTGAACGCCCTGAGCTTTGTGTAGATATCGCCGAAATTGGCGACCGTCGAGCCGACCAGCTGTGGCTGAGCCCTGCGGAGGTAGCTCAGGGCAGCCAACGAGTCTGCGAGTAGCCTATTCGTTGGCACCACTGGCACTTCCATGTACTCGCAAAGCGGCTTGCGGCTGCCATCGCGCGGGAAAGTCCTTTGCTTGGCCACAAACGACTGCTTCAGGTTGGAGATTGCGCGAAACCCGTGCTCTTTGGGCAAGAGCCGCAAGCGCGAGTACCCAAACGTCGATCGAGTACTGCTAGGCGCAGATACCTCTGCCAGAGTCTTTTTCGTGTATAGGTCTGCTTCAAGGCCCTTCAATGCTTGTCGCGTGATTCTAGTCCACACGTCGCTGCGGAAGAAGAACAGCCGGCTGCGATCCGACGAGCTTTCGGTCACATAGAAGAACGCGCGGATCAGCTGCATCGCGTAGTCGCTGAGGATCCAGCAGAGAAGCCCGGCGTAGATGTCGACCGCAGTGCTACCGTGTTCGCTGCCAAGCCAAGTCGAGACCTCGCTCATTTCAGCTCTCTGCATTGCAGCTCTCACATCCATGTGGCCAAAGCGCCCGCTGCTCGCCAGGCTCCGAAGCAGCTTGTAGAGCAGTCGGTGGTTGCGCTTGCCCCCGATCAAGTCGCGCGGAATAACGCTGCGCACACACATCTGCAAGAACAAGTACACGTCATGCTGCGAGCTCGCCATAGTCAAGGAACTAGGCACATTGTCGCTGGCGACAGCGCCGGATGCTGGCTCGGCGGCTGCTACTGTTGGTGCTGCTTGGCCCGATGTCTCGCTGACTACATTCGCTTCACTGCCATTTGCCGTGTCGAGCGGTATGTTTGGATTCTGCCAGGGCGCTGTGCACCGCTTGAACAAGTGAAATCTGTAGTTGAACTGTTTGTGCAGCTTAGCCATCCGCGTTGCGAGGCACAGCAAGCGACTGGGCGGGTTGGCGGCGAACACTGGTGTTTTGGCAAATACCCTCTTTATGAGCTCGTTTGGCGTGGCTTTAGGATCAAGCGGAAATGTTTGTGGCAAGCTCCACTTTACCTTGTGCCGCGCTAGGCGAGGGTGGCTGTAAAGCATGGCGCTCGTGTCGACTACGGCATTTGACGGTTCTGGCGGCATATCGAAGCTGCCGTGCCTCGGGCGTTTGGCTCGCGGTGTAGTTTGGTGGGACAAATCGACATCGCTGTTTTGCCGCTGCCGCTTTGCTGTGAGCCGCCCGCCTTCATTATTGTCTCGCTCGCCATTGCTGCTCCTGGCAGCGCCAGTTCGTTTGCCCTCATCTGCCAAGTGTAGGCGCTTACTCGCACTCACGGTTTCTGGCTCGAGTAGCGCTTTAATGGCTGGCACGACGATTGGAGTGGGCTGTGGCATTGCCAAGCTCACTAGTGGAGTGCCGCTTATTTGGTTGTAGCTGCCATTGTGGAGTGGCAGAAACACCGATGCATGAAGCAGCAAGTGCACCATCGCCTCAGTGCCTGTCCTGTCGAGCAGCAGCGACCACCGCCTCTTTCCTAGCTCGACGACTGACGAGTTTACGTAGGTGTTGACTACGCCCCAGCCTCCGCCAGCGCAGCTCATCGTCCCATCGCGACGCGCCTCGTATCCCAGTGCCAGAATGTTGCGCCCGCGCCGAGCGGCCATCATGTCAGTACACGACGACTCTCGCTTGAGCAATATCCCGATCACCATCTGGATCGTGTCAGCAAGCCTCTCAACGGGCTCGCTAAACACCAGGCGAGTCTTGAGTGGCCCGTGTCCGACCAGCACCGTGTGCAGAAAACGCCTAAACTCGGCCGAGTCGCTGTCCTGCTGGCACTGGCCGCCACCAACTAGGGCATCCATGTACTCGCCCAGCGGTGTTACTGCTGGAAAGAAGGGCGCCAGCGTCACTCTACTCATCGCTCGCTGTCGAATGTTAAGAAGGAGATGTGGAAGTACTCAACAAAGCATATAGCAAGCAGAACGTGTAAGACAATCGACGTACTCAAAGCCGTGTTTCGTCTGATGTTTGTACGAGGGCGACAGGCCACAACGATTATATGGCATATGGGGATTTGAATGTTTTCCACTCTTGCCTGGATGGTAGCCACACTGAGGAGACACGGAATGTCTTGCACTGAATGACGATAGTATTACTACTGATGACAATGAACTAAGCTCAACTCCCTCCTCCCTCGTCGTCCGATAGATCGTACTCGTTCTTGACGACCATCACTGGGCATTTGAGGTTGGCGATAATATAGTCGCTAACATGGCCGCCAACGATCTTTTTGATCCCCGTATCGACAGTTCTGCCGACAACGACCAAGTCGACTGGAGTGTGCAAGCCGTCGGCGATGAACTGGACCATGATAGGCCCGATATTTCCCTCGTCCTTGATGGAAATCCATTCGTAGGAGACCAGAGATTCGAAGCGCGACAGGAACTGCTTGCACTTCATCATCGAGTTTTCTGCGTTCTCGCGTATGTCCGCGTTCAGCTGGTCCGTCTGTCGGTTGATTAGGTTCAGGGCCGTGCGTCGGTACAGGGCTACTACGTAGAGGAATATCAGTCGGTAGCTTACTTTCAGCTTTACGCACAGGGAGCAGGCGTACTCGGCTGCTGCGCATCCCTCGGGTGTGCCGTCCACCCTGACTACTATTGTGTATGGCCGAGCAGCGTCCATCGTTGGCGAGGAAAGCAATTGTTGGAGGGGGAAAAATAAAAAAAATAAAGGCTGAGTGGAAAGTGACTGATGTCTGACTGCGACTGCATTCCCTTGTCATTTTTGCAGTCATCAATCGCCGCTTATTGGGAGTGGCCCTCTTGTCAGCATGTGGTCATTTCCCGATTTGGCCTAGGCCTGACAGTGTCCATTCCGTGTATTCCTGCAATATGGCTGCTGAGCATCTTTCATCTCCTCTGGCTTTATGCAATAATAAAATAGCACAGGTGTATTCTTCCTTTTGAAATTGCTCGCAAAGGGTGAATTCGCACCAGAAACCCCTTTTCTTTTTCTTTGCTGGCCACACTCTGGCTGCATGACTTGGAGACGAGGTGCTATATACCCGGCCTCACGATTCTTGCACTCGCTGACACCCCCAACCAAGCACACTACTACACGCACTCTTGCATTTTTGCGCAATTCCAATCAAATGCCTCATACGCCAAACTTCACATCGACCCCGGACAGCAACGACACCTTTAGCCGCCGTAGCTCTGGCACGCCCACGCCCACGCCCATCCGGGGACAAGAAGCCGTTATGCTGGAGCGGTCGACCAGCGCCCAGAGCCTAAGCAGCGACGAGCTCACTCTCGCCGGCCAAGCGACTCCCGCCACAGCCGCCGAGGCCTCAGGATTGGCGTGCGCGAGCATCAAGCAGTGGGCGGCGGGCGCGAATATGCCGTCATACACGAGCTCCGTAAACTGGGACGAACCCATCTCCGAAACGGACTTTCTGTACCGGCAGCAGCTCTCTGAGCTGCGACAACGCAAGCGCGGCAAGGCCACACGACTGTCGATATTTGACTTTGATAACACGCTGTTCAAGTCGCCGCAAGCCAACCCAAAGCTGTGGGACCAAAAGCTTATAGGCATGCTGCTGAGCACTGACCTCGGGTGGTTCCAGGACTCGCGGACGCTGAGTGCGCCGTACCTCCAGTACACCGACGACCACTGGATAGGCCCCATCGAGGAGCTGGTGCAAGCAGAGTCGGAGCGCGATGACACCTTGGTGGTTCTGTTGACTGGGCGATCGCACCACGCGTACCGCGATTTGGTGCTCGATCTCATCAGTCGGCGGCCGCACCTCCGATTCGACATAATCATCCTCAAGGAGACGCTCACTAGACAGTCGCCGCTGGTGTCGCAGGTGGGGTTCGACGTGCTCGACAAGAAGAACCCGCCGGCACCCCTGACGTTCGACTACAAAATGGGCGTGATGGAGGATGCGGTTGCGGCATTCCCCGAAATCAAGGAAATCGCCATGTGGGACGACCGTGCGCACCACTGCGAGCGCATGCAGCTCTACCTCGACGCCCTGCGGCTGCGGCATGCCGAGCGCTTTGCCAAGGCAGAAGTCTACCACGTGCCGCCACAGACTATATTTATGGCCGAGGACAACGAGCGCAAGCTGGTGTATGCGCTGGTGCAGGAGCACAATGAGCGTGTGGCCACCGCTGCAAAGAGGCGAGTCGCTTCGGGGGTCGCCAGACCCGGTGACACAGACCCGCTTCCTGTGGGCTCGCTCGTAATGAAGCAGTATGCGAGCTACACCGGCGTGTTCCTCAGTCGCTCGAGCCGAGCGCTGTTGCGGCGCCATGTAAGGTGCCCGCAGAACTGGTCGAGCGCCGCCGACCACATGACGCTGGCGCTGGGTCCCGCCGACCCCGAGGCGCTGGACCGGAGCCTGGGTGCGGCGCTGGGAGATTCGGTCGAGCTGATAGCCGACTCTATCGGCACTATTGCTAATGCCGTCGTGGCGGTACGAGTGGCGCTGATCAGAACCAAGAGCAAGCTGCTGAGCTTGTCGTCCGAGCCCCTGTATATCACAGTGGCGTACAATGAGCCGGCCGGGTTCCGCTCCTCGTATGCGAAGAATATTGCGCGGTGGCGGCCGCTTAGATCGGGGAGCTTGGTGCTCCGGGGTGTGCTTGCCGAGCACATGCTTACGACGGCGTCTATTGTCACTCCCGAGATCGCTGCTGCCGATGACGTCAAGATTGGCGGACTGGTGTGCCAGCAGTGGCCCGAGCTCAAGGGCCGCGATATTGGCGTGGCTGTGGCTAGCGTCCGCCAAAAGATGGCTGACCTGGGGGTCGAGAACAAGGAGGAGAACCGTAGCAAGATAGTAGATATTGTCACATCTTTGTTTTAGAGCATGTCATTGTTCAACTGTTACTCCCAAGCGAAAAAGCGTGCCTAGCAGAGACATTGGACGCAAGTGCAGCGTGAGCAGCGAGGCAGTTTTCAATTTGTAGGCACTCCTTTCCTTCTCAGCCAACATGCTGAGCCGTGCAGCGACTCTGTTTGTTCAAAGCATGTCACATGAGCTAGTCGAATTCAGAAGAATTTGGAGGAATTCACGCTCAGTAAAGTCTGAAAGTATATGAGGCCCTTGTCAGCTGCTATGATACTTCAATAAAATGTTGGGGGAACAGCTTGTTTTTCTGCTTTTATTGCTTTGGTCGCCATCCTAGGTGTGGTATAAATAGTCCGCCCATGGCCGCCTGGCTGTCCATATTTTTCTCTCCATTATTCTTCAAACATCCAGCATTTTTCAATAGCCTACAAGTGTTTTATATAGGAAATATCGATGTCCGACTCCACGCTTTGCCCAGTTTTGTTTTTGAGTGACAAAGACGCCTATTCCAACCCTGAAAATAGCTTTAATGCGGTTGGCACAGTATATGCGCAAACTGCGAAAGCCGTTAAAGAGACTTACGAGAAAAAGGCCAATGGCAGGCCGGTATTCATTGTCAGTGAGGACGGATATGAAACCAGTAAGTGCGGAAACGAATTAAGCTGGAGTTCCATTTGCAAACATAGCTGTATCATATTTGCTCATGGGAATACGTTTGGTAGACACGCAGATGAGCTTGGTAGCGAAAGCGAAAAGTATGCATATTTTATGGATTTGGTGAACCAATGCCATGCCAGCGATTGGACCAATTATGTAATTAAGTTCTAATATGCACGCCATCTGAAGCCATGTATGGATCCAAGGTCCAAGTGATAGTTGCAATTCCAGGAGATGAGTCCCCCCCCCAATTCCTGGTTTGACTGATGCGTAGCGCTCGGCCTATATATAGCCTGGCTCCCGGTGTGGTATTGAGGCTGCGTAGCCAGTCGAGGCCTGTGTGCACGAGTACAGTAGCGGTCAGGGAAAAGAGTGACATCCATTTTTCGGCTACTGAAAGTTGGTGTCACAAACTGTATTGACGGCTCGCTAATAGTCTCCCCCCTCGTCACTCTATCGTTTTACTTGCCAGATATAAAGAATAAATATATGTTGCTATTTGCTAAAACAATGCTATGCTTCCACTGTATCATACGTAGTTTACTTTTGTCCAGTTGCTTAATGCCAATTGCGGGGAAGGCTTAGCAAGTGAACCACATGTGTTCTTGATAGCGACATTTATGTCGAAGCAGCGGTTTACTCCACTACAACAAAACCCGGTCCACTTGTTTACACTGTGGCCTCTAAAGCTCTGGCATCCCAGTGTGTTTCTCCGCTCGCTTTTGCCTGCAACCCGCCATTCGGCGTGCTGGCTGAGAGTACAATCGGCTGAGAGAAAGGAGACTAACTCGCTAATTATCAGTGCCTACAAGTGTATACTCATTGCTGGACTTGAAGCAAGCCTGCACTCGTTTGGTAGAGCGGGTTCACTCCAGCACACACTCTCACGCTGTATGTTAATTTTTACACCTTTAGATCCTGGCATGGAAAAAGTTTAAAAATACATTGCTAGTCTCAGCCACAAATGGATAAACGCTGCATGGATGCCGCAGCCACGCGTCTTTGTATGAATTGGCAGCCAGAAATGGCTTCAAAAGGAATACAAAGTAAAGGAAGTGTTTTTCGCGTGGTATCTTTTAGTCCTTTTTCTTTGGTCCTGACTCGCGCTTATTTTAAAAGAGCAAAGCGTAGTGGCCACGTCTTTGTAGAAAGCCGATCTTAGTAGGCGCCAGCGCCCTTTGTGTAAATCCAAACAGAGTTGCGCTCCTCCCCCTTTTTCTCTCGTTTCTGGCCCTTTGAGGCGAGGGCCCTGCAAAGGACCCTATTCATTGTGGAAAGAAAGGCCCCGCTTTCAGTGATCCCTTTCTACTAAACAAACTAGCCGGAGAGCAGTCTCACGCCATAAAGTGGCTTCAAAGGCAAACGAATTGATTTTTCTCTCCAAAAGCGACAGGCAGGTGTATATAAAGGCAGCAATGCAGCGGCACTCTTCCAGGAGCTCCAATTTCGTACGCGTAGTTCCATGCCTCACTCTTAACCTTTTTTGCATTTTGTATTCTGCCATTTATTTATTTACTCACTTGCATCTATAATTTCACCCCTCATCACCTGCCGGACTCACAACTCGCATTGTATATAGCATGATTGCATCGATTAAAAGCGCACTTAGACTCATGGAATTCGGCGTACGCTGCATCTGCAGTCACAGCTCGTGGTCGATACACTGGTGCAGCAAATGCAAAACCAACTCGTACCAGTGTACCCAGTGCAGCGGACTTTTGAACTCTTGCGGATGCAAGTAGTCAAAGAATCGACAACAGCAGCTCGCTGCTTTTTTGATCGCTTCAAACTACAGCCGCCATTCATCCATGTACTTCTCTACTGCTTTATTGCCGCCTCGGTACGAATTTTGCCACTAACACATTCATCCGTGGCCGCCGCATGCATCAACCACTTGCAAATGTACTATTTCACACTATTCACATCATTATTTAGCATATCCCACCAATATAACACTATTTGAGCATCCTATTTGGCACGCACAGCCCTGTACATGAGCTGGTGAGAGTTTTGGCCAGCGCTCCAAGCACAAACATTATGCATGTACAATTACAGCCATGCAGAAAACCGACAGCTCTGCCATATAGATGCGTGGCAGGCTAAGCTACGTAGTCTAGGATCTAAATAGTGTATTTGGATCACTGGTACAACTAAGGCAGTGTCTAGTTTGGCGGAGAGCAGCCAATGAGAACAAAACAAAAAGAGTACTATCGCAAACTAAGCATTAGAGCCGTGTACCTGTTCTAAACAGTTAGTAGTTGAATAACTGGGTGCTTAGACGTAGTTGTCCATGGTGGTCTTGACGGCGTTCATCACGCTGGTCCTGATCTTGGCGCGGGTGTCGGGGGTCATGGCCTGGCGGACGGCATTGACGGTCTCATCGGCGACCTTGTGGCTGGCCTGCATGAACTCGTCGATGGCGGGGCGCATGGTGCGGACAATCTGGCTGGCAGCCTGGACAATGGGCACGGTGGCATCGTGGACGGCGCGGTCAATGTTCTTGACCTGCTCGGTGCTGAGACCGAACAGACGCTCAGAGATCTGAGAGTTGGTCAGGATGTCCAGGGTGGCGGTGGCCTGGCCGACGGCGGCAATGAGAGCAAGGGTTTTGAACTGCATGTTTAATTGGGTTGGCTAATGGATTGGTGAATATGGTAACTGAGTAGAAAAAAGAAAAAAGAAAGAAAAAAACTGAGGAGAGGTGCTTGGGAAAATCCTTGTCAATTTATATGTCAGCAATGCTTGTGAATTTTCTTGTTTTGAGTGAGCAGTGCTACATATCGACTTCATCAGAACTATAAATGAGCATTCTAATAATATAAAAGCAATGTAGCGCCTCGTTTCTGTATATTGCCACTGCACACTGTGCATAGGTCTCTTCTCTCAGTCGCTGCAAGCTGCAAGCAATATTCCGAGCTGCAACACTGCCTAGCTTCCAAAATAAATGCATTATGCACCAACAGCCCAACAAAAGCTAGCTCTGCATGCTAACGCCGTGCTTATACCGCCCGAATGGGCTCTACCACGCAAGCAGTAATGTATCGAAATGCTGGTATACGCCTAGCGAGGATTACTGCTGGCTTTGCATAGTGAATGGATTTGTGGTTGGCCTTTGAGGAATTTGCCAATCAGCACTCGCTGCCAAGCACATTGACAACATGTGCGCCACGCAAAAAAAAATGGGCATTGCGCATTTTCGGCAGCTATACATGCAAGCCTGGCATGACAAAAAAGCAGTGAAGCGTTGTGTGCTAGCCACTGGACTTGCTTAGCCTTTCACTGACATCTGACATAGCTGGTAATTGGTGAAGGGTGAGCAGTATTTTTGTTGTCATTGACACAGACACTCTGTTATGTGCCAGCTGCGCTAGCACCTGAAAGGGCTTGGTTGAATGCGGGTTGCAGATGGACGTGGCAACGTTGCCAACTAGGCGATATAGCCACACTACCCTTCAACCCATTGAAGGTGTATACACGTGCATGCATTAAGCCATGGAGGAGAAAGTGTAGTTAGAAGAGCACATGCCTATTTTATGAATATGTACATATTATTTGGAGCTAGCAGGCACTGGCGTGCCTAACAGACTGGATAGTCGACAGTGGCCGTCTTGAAGTAGACTCCAGCAACAAGGATAAAGAGTGCCTGAGTCACAACAATAGAAATACTGGCGTAAAGCATGGAGAGCCGCGACTGCAGAACAGTAATCTCGGCGGCAAATGTCGATATCGTAGTGAGGCAGCCACAAAACCCATCCGAGACTGCTGCCAGTATGTAGCAACTGGAAGTTGACGGCCGCACAACGGCGCCAGTTTGCAAAACGTGAGTGATAGCTAGCATCGCTGATCCTAGCACATTTGCGATTAGCGTGCCTAATGGCAAGCCTGAGAGAATGCGCGGCACAAATCCAGCAAACTGGCTGTGCTCTGCGTTGAGAGACGCCAGCCGCCATCGCAGAAGAGTGCCCACTGGCCCGAAAAGCAAAGCAATGCTGACGCTCCGAGTACGGGGCGCCAGCGCAATAACGACTGCAGCAGCAATGACGCTTGCAATTCCACACGCGGCAAGCACGACGTCAAGCCTTGCCCACTTGTCCCAGGCAAGCCATCCGTCGTGACGCTCAGCAACCTTGGCAAGTCGAGGACCTGCCCGCGCAGAGCTCCCCAGGTAATGGTTATATGCAATGTGTACTTCATCGCCAACCATTTGGCCAAGACGCGTCGCTGCCACCGAGCAGCCAAGCGTCGTGGTCAACACGCTCATGCCGCCCAGAAAGTTGCTGAACTGCGAGTGTCCAAACCGCGACGTATTAAAGAACTCTTGGAATAGCAAAAGCTGCCACGACGAAAACGTTGTAATCGATCCGCAAAGTCCCGTAGTGACTCCCGTATTAAGGGCAGGCGAGTAGCTTTGCAGGACGCCTTTTAATGGCATGGCCGCTCCCATGACAAAGCACCCGAGCATTTGCGCCCAGATCAGGCCGTATACGGGCTCGCCGGTGTATGTAAACAGGCGGGTCAGGTGCACGCGTATCAGCACCCCAAGCATGGAGAAAAGCACCAGACTCAGCACTACCGGCCCGACAAACGTGCAAATTGGCCGCAGCGACGGCTCTTGCTCTTCGTACTGCTCCTCGACAGCGTTGGGCGTCTCCTCTACGGGAACAGCGGCCACTTCGGATGACGGCATTTGGCATGGCGGGGCCGCAACAGCATATTGTAAAAATATTCAAGAAAAGCTATGAGGCAACCAGCATCATGTGCTTGCGTTTTTGGATTTTTTTTTTTGCGAAATAAACAATTGTGATTTAATTTCGCATGTGATCACTCAATCACGGTGACGAGGAAGCCAGTCGCCATCATCAACAACGCCAAAGCCGCAGCTGCCGCCAGCAGAGACGCATCCTTTGCAACCCCTCAGCTCACGATATAAAAAAAATGTACGCATCCTTATTTTTCGCATCCATCACGCCCGAGGCGCATCCATCCATCCGCACATGCACGTCGAATCCATCCACTTCGTACTAACGCACGAGACGATTTGAAATTCCTCTATATTTTTTTTGGAATGTGTTCCCTTGTGATTCGGATTTTCCCTTGTAGTAACCATGGTTCTCGCGGTCGATCTCCTTAACCCATCTGCTGAGCACGAGAAGCGCCAGCACAAGCTGAAGCGCCTCGTACAGTCGCCCAACTCGTACTTTATGGATGTCAAGTGCTCGGGCTGCTTCAACATCACCACTGTGTTCAGCAACTCGCAGACCGTCGTTGTCTGCCCTGGCTGCGCCACCGTCCTGTGCCAGCCCACGGGTGGCCGTGCCCGCCTCACCGAGGGTTGCTCGTTCAGGAGAAAGCTCAACTAAAGAGAAAGCGAGCTTTTTGCGTTGAGGGAATTGTGATGTAAAACGACTATTTTAGCCCTCTTTTACCATTCTAGCCTCTTGCATTATACATTTTCTCAGCTCCTTTTTTTGTCGCCGTTAAAATGCCTAAACCGAGCTGCGCGAGTGCTAAGAGCGACATTTGTCCGTGCTGGCATTGTTTGGAAGAGGGGTCTTGATCCCACGTTTGTGAGCTGGCTAGTGCATCCCCTCGCTTTGCCTGTTTGGTTCCTGAATGTGTACGCTCGATTCGCGTCTCGCCGACTCGAGCGAGCTTGCTTGCGGACCATCTACCATCGGCATCTGGAGACGTATCTGGGGACGGTCTCTCCGCTCCCAGCTTGGTGTTTCTATTTCCGATATGCGAATCTGTGGTCTTTGTGCGCAAAGAGGCGGGCCGTCCTGCATCATCATTAGCACCGTTTTTTGGGGGAGAGAGCAAGTCGCTACAAAGGCCCGACACTGCGCACTTCCGCCGGATTCTTTGTGAAGCATCTTGTTCATTTTTTATTATTTATTTTTCGCCACAAAGAGTCTGGGGCATTGCGCCAGAAAGGAATCTCGACACGCCCTTATTTTTTAGGTGGAGCACACTACACACGGCGTGTCACCAGGTGCCAAGAGTTGGGGGAGAGGGGGAAAGCGCATGCTATTTTTAGGGAGAGGGGTTTCGCACCGACGCACGAGAGGCACTCAGGTTCGCCGGCAGGCAAGAGCTGCTAATGTGGGGAAGGGGATTGGCACTCTGGCTTCTTCTGGCATGAGCCCCTGATGCACGCTGGCCCGAAAGGATGTACCAAGATGCATATTCCTCTCCCCCAGAACAGTTGGGTCTGCCACGCGCGAGGCCGCTGGAGCCAAGGAGAAGAAAGAAAAAATGTTGCACCTTTGCGAGGCGGGCGCGTATATAACTGCATGGATGTTCCGCATCTTTGTGCCCTTTCTGACCCCTTTTCGATAGTTTAGAGCCCTCCCCTTCCTCATCATTCCTCCTGCATTACTATTCGCATTTATTTTTCCTTATTTGCTTGTTTCGCCCTTTTGAGCACAACAATCATCCACATACGCATATTCATTAGCATCGGCTCTCCTCGCTCTCCATTATTTAGGTGCTCGCACATACGCTCTCCTCTCCTCGCCTCTACCCCTCTCTCCCCCACCTTTTCTTTATTTGCACAAGTAACGGTCACCTAGTCTGATATAAAATGTTTAGCATTTCGGCAATGTCTCCTCCAGTCACTCCCCGCGGCCCTATTTTCTCGCCCAAGCAATCCGCTGCGCCCTGGTCCATGTACACACTGTCGGTCGAGAGCCCCGAGAAGCGGCAGAGGCTGAACCCGGTTCCTGCGGCGTTTGGCGGCGCTCGTCCGTCTCCCGGCGTAGCCAAGAGCTTTATTTCGCGGTCCAACTCGCTGGCATCGCGGCGGCTCAAGCGCGCTGCTCCAGCGGTATCCCCGCTCCAGCTCGCGCGCCTAGAATCCGAATCCGCGTCTGGCATGCAGAGCACCGGGCTGTCGCCCATCGTCAAGGGCCTGTCGCTCGGCAAGCCTATTCTAAGCACGCCCGTGCCGCCGAGCTCCACGGCTGATGTCGCACAGGCGCCGGCGATCAAGTTCCGCTTGCAAAAGCCTGCGCCGGCCAAGGCGGCGGCTACAATAAAGGGCGCAGCCAAGCTGCCGCAGCTGAGCGTTGCGCCGCCGCCCATCATGGGTCTAGTCAGCCCGCCGTCGTCGACGCCCAGCAAGCGCGGCTTCAACCGCCCGCCGCCCTTGAGCTTTGGCGGTGGCGGCAAGTCACTGATGGCTGCGGCGGGTCTCGATCTGCTGCCGCCGCCATCGCCGTCTATGCCACACACGCCTGGCGTGGGCGGGTTTGCCTCGGTGAACCTGTCGATCGGCACAATGATGTTTGGCGAGGCTAGCCCGTCGCTCTTGCTCTCGCAGCCCACGCCGTCTCCTGCTTCTTGGGCGCCAAAGTTCTTTGTCACGCCGCCCTCGCCCGCCACTGTCGCGGTTGCCCCTGTCGCACAGCAAGCCAATGCATCTGCTCTTAGCGCAATGTCTAGCAACCTGTCGCCGTGCACGCCGCCGTGGCCCAAGTCGGGAGCTAGTCTGAGAAAAACAATCTTTGATCACGTCGGCAAGAGTCAGCTGAGTCCCATGGATATGCGTGGCTATATGGCCATGTCCATGAACAGCTAAGCTTCTTAGCCTTCCCTCCCCCCGCTCGCGGTCTCTCTTTTGTTTATTTCTCCTGTACTTAACTATATGACTCTAATGACAACAAGCTTTTTGTGAATACTATACTGCTCTTGTTTACGCTAATTTGCTGCAAATGATCGACCAATGATGATCGAAGGTCGCACAATCACATGAGCTCGAAAGCTGAGAGGCGCATGTCGACGTCACTGGTAGCAGCCGCTTCTTGGCCTTCTCCACACACCCTTCTTTTGTATTTTTTTTTGTACTTTTCTTATTGCAAATGCACTCAACTTGGTCTCTACAGCACAGGCTCTGCAGAGGCAATAGTCGTGCGTGTCGGCGCTTTTACGCCGCTTATCGGCAGCAGCAGCACAGCCCGCCCAAAGTCGAGGCAATGTTTGCGCGGCTTGGCAGCGACCCCTACCAGACGCTTGGAGTCGAAAAGAAGAGCAGCAGCAGCGAGATCAAGTGGCGGTACTATCAGCTATGCCGCGAACTACACCCCGACCTGCAGCACCCAGGCAGCGATGCAAGACCAGCAGCCGTTACGCTTGACGAGCAAGCCTGGCGGCAGCTGGACGACGAGGGGCGACGCAGGCACTTGCAAGACCGGTTTGCTGCCGTGCTCAGCGCATACGAGGTTCTATCGGACGCCGGGCTGCGCCAGCGATACGACGCGTACAAGGAGCGCGGGCGCTACAGGCGCACTGCTCCGCTTGGCAGCAGTAAGGCGTGGCGAGATCCGTGGGCTGACGAGCGCCCAGCAGCAGCCAGTCCTGCGCGGCAAAAGACCCGGGAGGAGCGGCTGGCGGATAAGCGGCTGACGGTGGGCGTGTTTGTGCTGCTGAGCGGCATGATGCTTGTGTCCTGGTTTAAGCGGCAGGCGCAGCAGGAGGACGAGCTGCGCCTGGCCGAGATGCGACACTTGTTGTCTGTCGAGGCGCTGGATTCGGCGCGGCGCCGTGCGATGGAAAAGTGGCGCGAGGCACCGCCCGGCCACGTCATGGAGTATGAGGCCAAGCGACTGGCGCCTCCCTCCAAGCCCGGTGTTGCAAAGGCAGACGAGCTGCGCGCGCTCTGGCCGAATGGCGCTGGGCTTGGGCTTATCGCCCTGCTCGACGACAACCAGTTGTGCGGCGTGCATGCCAGGGCTAGCATTGCTGATGACCCAGAGATCGCGAGGCAGCGCGCGGCAACTCGGCGCGCGCTTGCTTCAGACAAGGTCGTCAGCAGGTACATTGCGCTCTCGTCCGAGCAGAAGGAGCGCTTGCCGGAGTAAGGCGAGGGCTGCTGTGACATGCGTGTATGCGCAGTTTTCGGCAGTGATGTGACACTGACACGCGCGAACAATGGCTAGCGAGTCTATCCGACATATGCGCTTTGCGTCTTTTTGGGGGAAATGCAAAATGCCTTTCTACCAACGCACGCACTCATTTTTTCTTTTTGGTTTTTGCCGGCTTTACGACTCTTTCACTTCACTTTTTTTATTATTCACTTTCAAAATTACCATTTCTCGAGCATTTTTATTTTTATTTCGCAGACAAGAGCTATAGTAATGGCTATTCCCGACACATTCGTCTCTGTGCGCGAGGAGCAAAAGGCGCGCATCATGGAGCAGGGCGGACGCGTGCTAAAGTTCACTATCAACGGCGGCAAGCTGTACTTCCGGTACTACTTCCCGCACCCGCACCTTTTGACATGGAACAAGCTGACAAACGGGCTGCGAGTGCTCTACAGCGTAGCGTCGCCGGGCATATTCATTCGCTACGTGGACACGGAGGGGACAAAGATAACCGTGAACGACGACGGAGGGCTCAGAATCATGTTTGACGAGACCAAGGAGAGCGACGTTATCCGCATCGAGGTGTTTACCGACGAGGACGCGGCGTCGCTGGCTGGCTCTGGCCCTCCGCGGCAGGATACTTCCGCGCCTCCCCCTGCCACAACGGTTCCTACGATGACCATGCCCATGCCCATGCCCATGCCACCGTCGGGGTTCCCAGGCATGGACGCCAGCCGTCCAGGCTCCGCGCTCAGCAATCCTACCACGGTTGCTGGGCAGATGCACCACCTCCCAGGACCCGTGCCGCAGAATGTCCCTCTGCCTTTTAACAATGCCGGTCCGATGAATGCCTCGCAAGGATACGGCCGCATGACTAACGCCTCCATGTCTACCTTGCCGCCGCCCAATCCTCAGGATCCACTAGACTAGGACATTAGCTGCTAATATAATGCATAGCGTTTTTCGCTTTTCTCTTCTTAAAAGAGCTCAGGGTCAATGCCAAACCGCTTGAGCATGTACGGGATATCGATATCGTCGTCTGACTGCGCTTCCTCAGACTCTTCGTCTCCCTTCTGCTGCCGCTGTGCATTGTCGCTGTCGTTTGCAAAGGGGTTTCCGCCGAGTCCCATCTGGCCTGCCAGCCGCTGTGCCTCCATCATTGGCTTGAGCAGTTCAAGCAGATCCTCGCTGGCCGAGGAGCACGCGCTCTGCCATTTGCTAATAAGCGCACCAACAACGTCTGCCTCGCCTTTCTCGTCCAGCGTCAGCGCTCGCTCCAGAAGCGCCACTTCCTCCTTGGCCTCGGCTATCTGGCGCTGTAGGGCGCTCTTCTCTTGTATCTGAGCCAATGTGGCCTCATCTCGGCAGACAAACCGAGGCGGTGCTCCACTTAGTCCTCGCGGCTGATGGCGCTTGGTGGATGATGCGCTCGTCTGAGGTATGCGCCGTCGCTTTGCGGCGGTGCTAGGTAGCGGCGTGCTAAAGTCTAGCTTTCTGGGAAGCGGCGGCACTGAGCTGGGCAGTGTTCGCTTACGTGTGGATGGCGTAGGAGTGCTCACTTCAGTGCCTTCTGCGTCGACTTTTGGCTGTACGCGCGAGGGCGACTTGAAGGGCTTGGCGAGCACCCTTTGCGACTGTTTTGCCCGCTGCATTATCTCTAATTAGTGGTGGCGAATTATCAATTGCAAAAAAATAATAAATATGCAAGAGGCGTGCGAATTGAATAAAAAAACTATAAAGAACGTTGTTTCACAATTAGCAGCCTTGTTGTCGGGCGGGCTGCGCATAAAAAAATAGTTTGGTTCTAAATTGATCTCCGTGCGATCTCTGCCAGCTGTAGCTCCTGCTGGTACTCTTCGTTTTCGACGGCTATCTCCTGCCAGTCAGCGTCGTTAAAGTCGCTAGCAGTATCCCAATACGCCTCCAGCTCGCTCTCTGGCAGTTCGCCCGGTGGACGGATCCACACATCCTCTTTATGGCGCTTATGCCGCTCGCGATCCTCTTCGATCCGCTTCAATATCTCCTGATGCTTCATCCCACTGTCATTAGCACTCCCGCCGCCGCCGCCACCACCGCCACCGCGCTTCTCCAAGAGCTTGTCTAGCTTCTCCATGATGCCCTTGTCAAAGACCGACTTGCGCTTCCACCCAGACACGACTTTGCGTACCTGCGGCACGTTGCTGTCGCCACCTGGAGTCTCGGGTATTACGGCGGCTACGGTGGCTACAATATTCTTTTTGATCAGATCAGCCCATGTCTGCGCGCTGGCCCGGTTCGAGGAGATGAGTATCGCGTCAATGACAAACAACAGGTTGAGACGCGGCGGCACTTGCAGCTTGCCGAGCTTGTCAGCTATGCACTCGAGCAAGTCGTCAGCCATGGTGGTGTGCTTTAGCGCGAACCCAGACACTCGTTCTATTGTTGGCTGAGCACCAGTTAGGTTGTCTAGCATGTTTCCAAACAGCAGACGCGCCTCGAATGGATCCATTTCGTCCATGTTTCCAGTATACAAATAAGAAAAATAGCGTGGTAAAGAGATACCTTGCGATATTCACACCCAACAGAGCAATCTCGTGCATTTGCTTTCTCGCGACGAGGAGCGAGTTATGGACAAGAGCTCTCTTCTCTATACAGTGCGAAATTGAAATGATAAAAAAAAAGGTAAACCTACTCTTCCTCCTCTTCCTCCTCTTGCTCAGCTTCGCTCTCTTCGGCGTCCGAGACCTCGCCCTCTTCCTCGGTGATCTCGCCGTCCTCTCCAGCGATATCCTCAGTCTCTGCCTCCTCAACAGACGCTTCCTGCTCCTGCTCCTCCTCCTCCTCCTCTTCCTTCTCGTCCACCTCGGACTCGCACTTTGCACAAGTGCAGGTAATGCGATACGAGCCCTTGAGCTGCTTCTGCCTGTCGGCCTTCACCAGCGATGGGTCCACAAACGAGACGCGCAGCTCCTCGTCCTTGGCAATGGGCTTGAGCGCCTTGATGGCGATCTTATCGGTGCTGTCCTCAAAGACAGCCTGAGCGTTGGGCTCGCAGCTATGCGCAATGTGCGACGAGATCAAGTACAGCGCAGTTCCCACAGCGCTGGCCGAGTGGTCGTCGCGCATGGTGTCGGTCACCCGCGTGCTCTCAGTGGCAACAGGCACTTCAACGCCCTGGGTCGCGTGCACAGCGTAGGCGTTGTAGTCGAGCTTGCCCTTGAGCATTGTATACCGGTCGCTGGTAACAAACTCGACAAGCCCAGGGACGCTGTGGCTCATGAGCTCGCCGAGCTTGCGCAGGATAGCGGAGTCGCCAGCAGTCGGGATCAGTTCCAGGTAGCGCATGCACTCGAGGTGCTCCCAAGTCGTGTACTTGTCGGCCTCCGTGGTCTCGCCGGCAATACCGAGGGCGCGGGCTAGCTCCTTCTTCTTCTCGCGATCAACGAGCAGCCCAAAGAACTTGGCGATCAGGATGGGCGCCAGCTCGTGAGACTGCTGTGCAAGCAGCGCAAACTCGCGGGCAGTCGAGTTGGGGCTGCTGGGGCACAGGAACTGGTGGTACCCGTCGTACGCGTCCTGGCGGCACTTTTCGCTGCAGTAGATGGCTTCGTGGCACTTGTCGCAGGAGAGCGCATTGCTGCTCTTGCTGGGGAACGGGGGCGATAGTCCAACCTCGGCTGCCTCAACGTATGTCTTGGGCTCCTCTTCCGTTTGCTCCTCATTAGCGTCGGTGGTGGCGGGGATCGCGGGATCGGCTGCCTCGGCGTAGGACTGGGGCTCATCGGCCTTCTCCTCTTCCTCAGCCTTCTCTTCGGTCTCCTCAGCCTTCTCCTCGGTCTCCTCGACCTTCTCCTCGGTCTCCTCGATCTTCTCTTCCTCGGCCTCCTCCGCCTTGACTTCATCGACATCCTCTACCTGCTTCTCTGCCGACTCTGGCTCGTCTTGGACTGCCTCTGTGGGTGCCTCCGCCGCGGGGATGTGCTTGAGGCAGTGGTAGCAGAACTGGCCGTTCTGAGCGCAGGGCAGCAGAGTCGAAACAACAGCGTCCTCTTCGTAGATAACCTCGCCCGCCGCAAAGCCCTTGGTGGCAAACAGACCGCGGTTCGGAGTAACGACCTCCTTTTGCTGCTCGCTCTCCTTGTCGGCCTTCTTTGGCTTTCCCTGGCTCTTATCGCCGAGCTTGTTCTTATCTCTGATCGAGACGTTCTTGTCCTCTGGCGGGAAGGCATCAAAGTACCTGGACTGCTTCTGGCGGACCTCCTGGGCCATCATGGCCATGACAAGCTTAAACACCTCATCCGGTGTAGTCTTGCTATAGATCATAACCAGCTCGACGGGGTTCGGGTAGACCATAAGAGCTTGGTAGAACCGACAGGCCGCCTCGGTGTATCCAGCGGGACCAGCGCTGCACAGCGTCTCGCCTCGGGACACCTGGGCTAGGAAGAACTGCTCCTTGTCTTCGGCAGAGTCGGGCAGCTTCTCTTTGGTCACGATGTTGAGGAGCTCGAGCGCTTGGTCGTTAATATCGTCGAGTGAGAGGCTGCTGACCTTTTGCGCCGTCTTTTCCGCCTTCTTGCGGTCCCGCTGGAGCTTACGCCGGAACTGGCGGTCGTTACGGCGCTTATAGTCAAAGTACGCGACGTAGCTAAGCCCGGCCACAGCGGCTGTGACCGCGGTGGCGATAGCAATAGTTTTTCCAGACACCATTGGCTTTAGTTTAGGCGTGCGCTATAGATTCAGAATACAATGCTTTGTTAGTTGGTGATAGCTGCAGATCGGACACATATCCACGCCATAGGCGCCAGTTAGCAACAAAAAACAAACTATCTCTGCTGTTCCCGTACATTTTGCTAGTTGTGATAAGAGGGAATTGCGCGGTGACAATAAGAAGAAAACGCTAGCATAAACTTGGCTCACACTCCCTTACCCTCGTCATGCACGATTATCAATAATCAGCTATAATTTTTTTCTTGATGTTTTCAGCGGATCAATCAAATGATCAATATTGCCACATGTCCACTTGCCCCAAACATGCTCCTGGAGCGGAATTACAAATGGCATGGCATGCTATCGATAGTATCGATGACACCACATGGACAAGCAGCTAGGTACACTGATCCATTCTGTCACTCCACCGGGCTACACGGCAGATATAATTGTTTTTGTTATGCATCTGGCACAAGATTGTGCATTCTATATCCTATTATACGCTGTCCCCAGCACACGCACAGGCCGACTGCTGACATGCTGATCTGCGCTGCCGCTCACGTCGCATTTCCAATGCCTCTTCGCGGAGTTTCTCAAAGTGCACGACATCGACAGCTTGCTCGCGACGGTCTGGAGGGCAGGCCTCTTGGTCTTGCGCAAGCTTGTTGATCCTGGAAATGCCCAGCTTGGGGATGCCCTTCTCCAAGCCCTCGAGCAAAACGCAAGCCTTGCAGACCGAGTTGGACGAGATGTACCCGCACCTCTCGCAGCGATCCAGGGAGGGCAGCTGGACATCGGCGGCTACATGCATGGCCTCGCCCGAATGGATAATATCCAAAATAGCCGATGGTCTAACGCGCTCCAGGCCCTTGAGAAACTCGCGTGCATAGCCGCGGTAGGCGTTGGGAGAGTACGTGCATTCAGTCGAAAAGTAATCCAGACGGCGGAGATATGCATACATGACGATCTCCTTCTCGTACGCGTACTTGAATGGCTTTGAGCGCACGACGTAGCCGTCGCCCGTCGTCGCTATTTCCGTGCATCGACCAAGACGGGAGATGTCGCCGCGGAATATGTTCATCAAAATGGTCTCCGCCACGTCGTCGGCGTTGTGGCCCGTCACTATGTGATCCAGGTCGAGCATCAGGGCGCCGCGATCCAGGGCCTGCCGCCGGAACACGCCGCAGAAGGTACAGTTGTTCTTGCGGCCAACAGCAGCGACGATCGAGTCCATCGACCACCCGTAGAGCTGCTCGTACGACACGATGAGGAGGGGCAGCCCGTACTGCTCCTTGTTGCGCTTGACGGTTTCCAGCGAATCGTCGCGGTAGCCCGAGATGCCCTCGTCGACTGACAAGAGATAGAGATCCAGGCCGTAGTTGTATCGGTCATTGAGCGCCTTCATGACGTAGGCCAGAACGGTAGAGTCCTTGCCGCCCGAGGCGCCGATTCCCACGCGGTCGCCTGGCTTGAACAGCTTGCTGTCGACAATGGTGTTGTGGACCTCTGTCTCAAAGACATGGAAGAAGCACTCCTTGCAAATGCTTTGGCCTGTCTTGGGCCGCCGCACGATAGCGCGAGCGTCGTGGCAAATGTCACACTGGCGCGGCATTACTATTTTAGGAGAGAACAATGGGCGGCGATGTTGTCGATTGAAAGGTCCTTTTTTCCTTTGCGCGATCAATAGCGAGATAACAGATGCGCGCCAGAAGAAGAAGAAAAAAAAGGTGAACAGATGCAATGTTCTCAACCCCACCAGAGTTTCCGGATCGCTCTCTTGGCTTGTGGTCTGTGTGTGAGTGACTTGCCCAACTCGGATCTTTGGAGCGGCCTGCAGGGGGTGTATGTAGTTTCAGATCTAGGTACAAAGAAAAGCGATAAAAGGAAAGAAGGGCGCCAAAAAAATAAGGGTGCAACGGGGCGGGGAAGCACTTTGCAAATATCCTGCATGGTATGGCAGACCTCTTATGGATGTGTCCGAGACGGCGATTTCCGCATAGCACAAGTTGTCTTTCTGGCGCGCACACTTGGCTCAAATTACCGAACAAGCCTGTTCGTTCAGGGGTGCAACGACCCCTCTCTCTCTACTCCCCCCAGATTGGTGGTGCTCACACGGACGGCAAATAAGTTCCTGTGTGGACGCCTTTCCTCCGACCATCCCCAGCTGGGAATTATCGCCGCCCTCTCCCCAAGCGCTTTTGCAAGGCCTAATTCGCGCCCCCTTTAAATAGACAGCAGGCCGGGCAGCGAGAAGAGAGGCCATTCCATGGCGTTTCCTCGTATCCCTTTCCCCCTTCCTCTTGCCTCCTCTCGCTCTTCTTTCTCGCACACACATCCTGTAAACTCTGGCGGCAGCAAACTCGTGCTTCCACTCTCCCGCATACACCGCAAAGCGCGCAATGGCTGACTCTGAACGCGGCTCGCCGTCACCCACGCCGTCGGGCGCTTTGGGAAAACCAACACGCACAGGTCGTGGAGCCAAGCCGCATGTGCCCAGCGCATGCACCAACTGCAAAAAGGCCCATCTGGCATGCGATCTCCAGCGCCCATGCCGTCGCTGCGTTGGGGCTGGCAAGTGCGATACGTGCCAGGACGTCCAGCACAAGAAGCGCGGCCGTCCGCGCTCAAAGGACAAGAAGCTCATGGCTGGCATGGCCCTGCCGATGCAAACACAAATGTTCCAATTCTCCTTCTCGCCCCAGGCGCCGCCGCCGCCGCCGCCATCCGCTCCGCTGCCATTGCCACCCGCGTCGCCTGTCTGGCGCGCCACTGAGCCTGCTGGCGCCGTGTCGCATTTGTTTTTGACGCCCGATTTGCACTGCCTGCGGTTAGAGGAGACCCGCGACGGGTCGGAGAGATTGCTTCTGGGATACTCGTTGCTGAGCCTGATTAACCGCAGCGTGTCGGACTTTGTCAGCGAGTGCGACCAGCACGCGGTGCTCGCCGCGTTTGCTGCTGTTCGCCAGCAGCTGGCTATGCGGCTGGGCCATGCGCCAGCCAACGAGTACTCGCACGCGTTCCCGGGCCACCACTCGACTGGCGCCATCGACCCGAACGCATTCCAAGCCCTGCCTATCGACCGCCTGCTCCAGCGCGCTCCCGTCGACGTGTACGCCGATGTGCGGGCTCATTTGCGCACAGCATCGGGCACATATGGACTATTCAACATTCACATCTACGCGGGAAGCACTGCATTGTCGCTGACTATGCCCGACACTTACTATGTGTGCCGCATCACTCGCTTTGACGCCCTCGACGCATGCCCCGCAACGCCGTATTCCGCGCTCGCGCTGCCGCCCCTGCAATTTGGGTACCCGATGACGAGAACAACGTCTGCTACTGATATTAGCCACCCGTACCAGCGCCAGTATGCGAGCCCATCGCGCCGCGCTCCAGATGCCCTGTATATGCTGGCTGCGGTGACAGACAACGATTCTATGTCATCTGCGTCTCTGACTTCGTCGTCGTGGTCGTCAAAGCTGTCGACGGTGTCGTCTTCTCCGACCCTTACCGCTTCTATGCCACGCTCAGCTGCGCTGCCCTCGCTGTCTGAGCTGCTAAAGTCGTTGGATACGGGTCGTGGCCCGCGCATTTGGTCGCCAACCCTCGACAACAGCCACTGCACTTCGCCCTGAAGCTCCTTTTTTTATTTACATTTGTAATTTATTTTGAAATATACGGTCTCTTGCATACATGTGCATGAGTGGACATTTGTCGGTCTGCCCCTCAACATGTGTGAGTGCATTGCTGTCACATCTCTTTTCCCCCACCTATCCACTCGACATGTAGGCGTATTGGAACTGGTTCTGATTGGTGGAAGAGTACCCACTTGCTCCGCGCTTGAAACATTTGTGCAGGTACTGTTACCATATCGCTTGGCGCACAACACGTGCGACGTGTGGCACAAGCTGCTATATTCGCAGAGTGACTAGCGTGCTTTTTCGTCTATCTGAGCGGCAAATTTCGGAGAATTTTCTACATACTGCCGATCGCACTGCACTGAGCAATGTGCGGTCTCGTGGGCAAAGCTAATTAGCGCCGTCAATATTCTCCGTCATTTTATGGCGACTATTCCGTCATCTTTTGTGCATAACTTAAGCCTACGTGATCTCCCTATATGAGCTCGACCTTGCCGTCCTCGAGCAGGTTCCGGATGATGCTGTATCGTGTGATAAAGATGTTGTTCCGCTTCATCACAATCGGCGCCTCACTACATGCAAGCGCAATACCGCAAGCAAGAGAGGAGTTAGTTGATGGAGATTCGCAAGCTGTGCTTATTCGTTGATGGGCGATGTAATGCTCTCCACCTTACCTTGGCTCAAACTGAAACTCGCCAACCGTCGCCCGCACTCGGCAAAAGATGGCAGCATCGAGATCTGGCTTGGATATCATCGCCAAGCCTTCTGCCGCAACATCCTCTAGCCCGCGCAAATGAGGCGGCAGCTGATCCAGGAACGACCTTCGTACATGCCGCTCCTCGAGCTCAACGTAGCTACAGACCACAGAGTGAAAAAAGCGGCAGTTTAGGAATGGAAATAGGTAGCCAGCAAGGCTGGCACTTGCAAACCTCAGCAGTGCGCATATTCTTACCCCTTTGCGTATTCCAGCTCATTTTGCGATAGCCTCTCCCTGTACAATGCCTCTTTGGTATAGTGGCGAGCATGCTCCTCGATCTTGGACAGGCGCGTGCGCAGATACGATCGTACAAGGTACTTTACGCGATCCACGTCCATCTTGAGTATGTTGGCTAGGGCAGCTGGCTGCGTGGCCATTTTTTGCGTCTGAAAGTCAACTAGCTCCATCAGGTTCTCTATCGTCGCGCCTTCGTACTCGAGAAGCTCAGGCGAGCTCCGTTCGTTGACCCACGATCGCATGAGTATTGACAAGTCATCCTCCATTACATCGTCTTCATCGTCGTCCTCGTGTGCATCGTTGGCAATGCCATGCTCGGCGTCTGCCTCTTCGTCTTGGGTGCCAAATGTGGCGTGGATCTTTACGCTCGTGTGTGCTCCTTCGGGCTCAACGTCCATGCTGTCAGAGGCTAGCCGAGCCTCGAAATCCGACCTCTCTGCATCGTCGTATAGGCCCAGGTTGGAGTTGAGCGCGCCCGAGAATGAATCTTGCGTGTCCATTTAAAAAATATTAAGCAATAGCAATGCTGAAAGAGAGGAAACAAGAGGAGAGTGAGGATTGATGGAAGCAAAAGCAGTCGCGTCCTCAGCCAGCGCGGGTCAGGGGAAAAGTGGGAAAATCCGTGTCCATAGGAACTGAGGCTTCCTCTACTTGCTCCTTCGTTAGCGCTGTTATACATTCTTTTTTAAATTCCATCGCACTCGCAGGTAAATACACTCAGGACATTGTGCTAGTTCGATAAGAATGCCTTATTTGGGCGCCGTGCTCAGCGCATCTCTTCATCCGCACAGCTCCGAATGTTGCTGAATGAGTACATGTGTGCTAATCCCGCATTACCACACCAATTGCTCTCTAGCGCTTAGAAGAACACGGCACACTATGGCGCACCGCAAGCTGGATATCGACGGGTTTGACACCGAGCAGCAGAGGATGGCAGAGCAGATGCAGTATCTGAGCACAAAATCCGACGCCGAGGTGGCATCGATGGTCGACCAAAAGGCCACCTCAGTGCGCGCAGCCATTACACGCGGAAGTTCGGTTGAGGCTCTGGAGAAGGCCCTGGCTGACCCGCCCTATGGCCAAGGACTGGATGCCGCGCAGTCGGCGAACGCCCAGCTTGTGAGCGAGGTGCTCATGGCTACTCGCGCCCAAGATATCAACAGCGTTGTGGGAAGCTTGACCGACGACAGCCGCGATGTCTTGCTCAAGTACATTTACCATGGCTTGGCACGGCCCGCGGGCTTCAACTGCGGCGTCTTGCTGAGCTGGCATGAGCGGGTTGTCGAGGCTGGCGGACTGGGCTCCATCATCCGTGTCATGTCTGATCGGAAAACCATCTAAGCGAGCCAGCTCTACGTCATGGGGACGCTTTTGGCGCTATCATGGTTGATCTGTGGTAGAGACAGGAGCTGGAGAGCAGACACAAGGGCAGCAAGAGCTCTTGGCCTCGCCGAGAGCAGCAGGTCAGATTTCGTAGCTGGAGGGAGGCCCCTTAGGCCCATTAATTGGTCCCTGCGACGGGGCTGGTCTTATTGTTTTTTGTCTTTTCGGGGGTTTATTTTGGGCTTGAGCAATGCATGTCGATTTTACCTATTCATTTTAGACCTTGTACTTTTTTTATGGCTATTGTTTGCTGCTCATGGTTGCGAATAACCCAAAGTCCTCTGGGCGCGTGCCCTCGCTGCCGTCGACCAAGCATCGCCTGCGGTACGACCCCTTTGCTATAGGCAAAAGGCAGGCAGATCGCAGAGCGGACAAAAAGCCTACTACTACCAAGCTGGGCTCGGAGCCGGGATCTAGTGCTCGAGCTTCAGGCAGCACGTCGCAGATACCGCCATTCCTGGCTGCTGCTGTTGCTGCAGGACCGACTCGGCAACAGCCGCAACCACATCAGAGGCCATCGGTAGTCGCAGATATGACAAAGCTGTCTATTGGAGCATCGCAGCCAGCTGGCCGCAGAGAGCACCCAGCTACAGCGGTTGGCAAGGCGCCCGTAGAAGATTCCAAGGCTGACGTCAACATGGACACGGAGTCGGACGCAAGGCCATCAGATGGATCAGAGTCTTCGACGGCCTCTGACTCCGATTCCGATTCGGATAGCTCAGACTCGACAGATACTCAAGAGGAGGGGGACCTGGACGGCGAGCCGCTGGAGGAGGAATCGGACGATGAGCGTGGCCAAACATTTGGACACGAGAGGAGTAGTGGCGACAGGGCGCCGTTCAGGTATAGAACTACCAAGTACTTGGGGCCAGTTGTAAGACAGTGGCCTGCGCATCGCACAAAGTACACGTATGACTATGAGCCCGAATACGTTCACCCTCAGACGGCTCACCGCACGATGCAGGGGATTCTGGCCGACCGCGACAGCAATATCACCAGACAAATACTGATTCGAGGCGACTTGCCGGCTGACACTCGCGTCGTTAAAAACTCTGTTCGGCTGTGCAACTTAACATCGGGAAATGCCCTTCGCTGGCCCACGATTGACATCCACCGGTACATTGACCACATCCAGCTCTACCGCCACTTGCCAATGGGTGTCGACCAGATGCGTAGCTGC
The DNA here is from genome assembly GCA_027578655.1 of Coemansia sp. RSA 1694. Taxonomy (NCBI): domain Eukaryota; kingdom Fungi; phylum Kickxellomycota; class Kickxellomycetes; order Kickxellales; family Kickxellaceae; genus Coemansia; species Coemansia sp. RSA 1694. Next base: position 26,339 of record JANBTL010000004.1, on the reverse strand, counting down.
AGGGATCCTTACACCAGCATCAACCTGGAGGAGCCCGGCGAAGAGTGGGATCAGATGCAAATGGATTTCCTCTATGGCAGCTCAGCAGCGGGCGGCGGCGGCGCTTCATTAGGAAAATCTGGCTACGCATGCGGATTCACTGCCACGACGGATGGGTCCGAGATATCCGATACGAGGAGAAATGGCGGCATGGGAATCGTTGTCAAGCGACCAGAGGAGTATGCGAGCACCACTGGTCTTGCTCACACTAGTGACGACGCCCAATTGCTGACGCTCCTGCAACTCAAGCACCCGGTGCTTACCGAGGCGCGCGTAAGAGAGACGCATTTGTACGACGTGTTTGAGGACCGTTGTCCCAATATACTGTCGAGCTACTACCAGTCAGTTGTCGATATGACCCGCGCTCAGGTTATCAACCAAGTTCTCAAAGCCACGGCGCAGTCAGCGGGATCTTGCCCTCCACAGCTATCAAAGTTCACATCGTGCTCTGTCGCCGAGGAGGCCGTATCGGGTGTCTCTCGCATCTGGGACAAGACGTCAGGGTTTTGGAGGCCTCAATTGGACGCCTGTTTTGTTGGCAAGGGCCAACGACGGCAAATTGCGTGTATGCCGTTTCCTGGCTCACCTAGGACTGGGTGGATTAGCGTGCTAGAGGCGGCGCTTGCGGCCGACATTCCACCGCAAGTCGTTGCGCGCTGCTTCCATCGCTTGACCAAGCTCTGCGATGAGACGCGTGACAACAAGGGGTTTGGCTTGAGTCAAAAGTATTTCAAGTCCACTATAGTGGCTAGTCGACGGTACGCTGCACGAGACGATGCAGACCATGAGTGAGGTTATAGCGTGACATAGCAGATATATTTGTTGTTCGCAAATACACGCGACTTGCGAGGCTAGTAGCTGTCATCACCGCCTTGGACCTTGAACCTGGCCGACTCGTCGAGCGCAGCTCCAAAGGCATCATCACTATTCGATGTCCACTTGGAGATCCAGGCCAACACCTCTTGGTGCCAGCGAAGCGAGTTTGCGGGCTTGAGCACCCAGTGGTTCTCGTCGGGGAAGTACAGCAGCCTAGCCGGCACGCCCTGGCGACGTAGGGCAGTGAAGGTGCTGAGGCCTTCGCCGACGACAAGGCGATAGTCCTTCTCGCTGTGCACGACCAGCGTCGGGGTCTTCCAGTTCTTGACGTAGCGCTCTGGCGACCAGCGCTCGTAGTTTTCGCGTGCCTTTTCGTCAAACGGCACGCCCCCAAACTCGGTTTCGGGGAAGTACAGCTCCTCGGTGCTGTAGTATGTGCTGACAGTCGAGAACATGCCGTCGTGGTTGACCAGAGCTTTGAACACGTTGCTATGCCCATTGATCCAGTTGATCATGTAGCCGCCGTAGCTGGCACCCAGCGCTGCGAGTCTGCTGCGGTCGATGTACGGGTGCTCTTCCAGGAGCTGCTCCAGCGAGCGCATCAGGCTCTCGTACGGCTTGCCGCCCCACTGGTTGCGGATGGCGTCAGTAAAGTTCTGGCCGTAGCCAGTGGATCCCTGCGGGTCCAGTGCCACAGTGACGAATCCGGCAGCAGCAAATATGTTTAGGTTCCAGCGCGGACTCCAGCCGTCCGTGAAGCTCGACTGAGGGCCGCCGTGAATGACAAAGGCCAGCGGGTACTTTTTCTCGCTGTCAAAGTGTGGTGGCCGGAGCAGGAATCCGTGGATAGTCGAGTTGTCGGCACCCACAAACTCGACGTCCTCTGGTGGGCTGAGGAATATCTCGCTTGTGAGTTGCGGATTTAGCTGGCTGACCCGTTTCACTGTGCCATCGTCGAGCGAGACCGTGAACAGGTCGGTTGGCGAGTCAAGCGCGCTGTGGTCGAAGAGTAGCTTGTTAGTCTTTGGCAAGTGCTGCACTGAGCCAACCGAGTGCTCGGCTATAATGAGCTTCATAGCGCCCGTGGCAATGTCGATCTGGGCTAGCTTGTTGCGGCCCCACTCGTTGTAGGTCACCAGCAGCGACTCGGTGTCGGCCCACAGAACATGCGATGGCGAGCGGTCCCAGTCAGCTGCCACTTCTACAGTGGTGTTTGCAGCAATGTCATAGACCTTTATCTGGTTGCAGTCGGCCTCGTAGGTCGTCGCTGCCATTTGCACATAGGCGATCTTGGTACCGTCGTGGTTGAAGGCTGGGCTCGAGCTCGCGCCACCCTTCCCTGGGTTAATAGGCACAGCCCCAGACCCATCGACGTTGGCCAGATAAACGTGGCTCGTAGTCTTCCACGCATAGTCGTGACCAGGGCGCTTTGCGACAAAGGCAATGAGGCGGCCCGAGGGCGAGAGCGTGAACGAGTTTGAAGCCTCGAGGCGGCCTTTGGCATTTGCATCGCCAATGATGTTGAGCGGCTCGCCCTTGGGCCTAAAGTGGTCCCTGGCCCTGGCCTTGAGCGGCAGGGTGTAGATCTGAGGCAGCTTTGGCGTGACAAATGTGTCCCAGTGGCGGACCCACAGGTCATCGTAGGCCTGGCCCGTGTCGGCGCGCAGCTTTTCGTTGTGGTTTAGCTTGGCTGTCTCGGCGAGAGAGTCGGTTCCGTTGTATACCTCGGCTGTGAACGCCAGGATGCCCGACTCGGCGCTGTAGTGCAAGTCGGAGATGGGCACGGCCATCGCCACCACGGGGCGGGGCTTGGACCAGCGGCCCTTGCCGCTCTTGACCGAGTATACCGTGGACTTGCCTGAGGCTGGGTCGGTCGCGACAAAGCCCAGAGCCGTATCGCTGAGCCACACGGGCTGCGAGGGCTTCAGCTTGTGCTTGAGACCGGCTACGTCATCGTATTCTTCTTCTTCGCTGGCGCTGGGCGGGTTAGGGCGCGCGTCGGCAGAGTACTCGATGACCTTGACTGGATGGCTGGGTCCGTGGTGGCGGTGACCGTCGTTCAGAGACTGGATAAAGAGCTGCGTGTACTGGCGCTTCTCCTCAATCGAGTAGCGCGCTTGGATGTAGGCGATGGATGCGCTGTTGGGCGACACTGCCACGCCGCCGCTGAAGCGGTTGGTTTCCACCAGGTCTTCCGGCGTAAAGGGACGAGCTAGAGCGCCCAGGACAAAGGCCGCAGCCGGCAACGAGCGCACCAGCTGGCCGAGCGTCATGGCGAATGCGAGGTTTGTACGAGAGAGCGATATATAGTTGAATTTGGAGTATTCTGAGCGAAAAAAAGGCGCAAACATTGCTCTCACACCCTCGTCCTTGTTAACTGCCGGAGTAGGGCTGCGATCGACGACGGAGGAGTTGGTTGCTCAAAGAAGCATGTGAATTGCAGTTCGCCGTAGCAGTAAGCTTTGGCTGGGACTTTAGTCGCGGACTGGTGGCGCTTGTTCGCCTCTTTTTCCCTTGTTTATCGTCTCAAAAAAATTTACTTTTTTACCTTCAACTCCTGCAACATCATCGATATTGACCATGGAAAAGGAGCACACTCTGCTATCGGGCCAGCTGGACAAGTGCGAGCTCCAGTATACCTCAGTTGACGCCATCAGCGACACAGTCAGTGCTTTGCGTGCCAGCTTTGACGTCGGCACGATGCGCGACATCGGCTTCCGCAAGCAGCAGCTCAGAGCGCTGTTGCAGGGGCTGCGCGAGGACAAGAAGAACTTGCTCGACGCGCTGTACCACGACTTGCGCAAGTCTCACCCCGAGGGCCAGTACGCCGAGTACGACTCTGTCGAGTTCGAGATTGGCCAGTTCCTCGACAACCTGAACAAGTGGACCAAGCCCAGCAGCAACTCGCTGGCTATGGCGCAGCCGGCGTTTCTGCTGAGCAAGTCCGAGGTGCGTAAGGAGCCGCTGGGCGTTGTGGCGATCATCGGAGCGTGGAACTACCCGCTGCGCCTGGTAATGCTGCCGGCTATCGGCGCGATTGCCGCGGGAAACACGGTTGTTCTGAAGCCCTCGGAGCTTGCTCCGCACACTGCGCTGGCGCTAGAAAGCCTGATTACGAGGTGCATGGACGCGAGCGTCATCCGCGTCGTCCAGGGCGGCGTCAAGGAGACTACTGCGCTGCTGAGGGAAAAGTTTGACCACTACTTTTATACTGGCAGCGGTAGCGTGGGCAAGCTTGTCGCTCGCGCTGCTGCCGAGCACTTGTCCGGCATCACGCTGGAGCTTGGTGGCAAGAGCCCCGTTATCGTCCACGCGGATGTCGCAGACCTGGTTCCTACTGCCTCACGGATCATGTGGTCGAAGCTGGCAAACTCTGGCCAGACCTGCGTGGCCACCGACTATCTGCTGGTTCACCGCTCGGTCAAGGACAAGCTGATTCCTCTTTTGGTTGACGCTGTGGCTGGCATGTACGGCAAGAGTCCAAAGCTGTCGCCGGACTACGGGCGCATTATCAACGCCCGCCACTGGAACCGCCTGATGGACGTGCTAAAGGCCACCGAAGGCACGCAGATCGCCGTCACTGATGACGTCCCTGACGAGGGCGACCTGTACTTCCCGCCCACCATCGTCGACGGCGTGCGCCCCGACGACGCCCTGATGAAGGACGAGCTGTTTGGCCCCATTCTGCCCATCATAACCTACGACACGCTAGACGAGGCCATCAGCTTGGTCAACTCGCGCGATCAACCGCTGGCGCTCTACGTGTTTGCCAAGCGCGACTCTGCAGAGGCCATGCTCTCACGCACGCGCTCGGGATCTGCCACCGTCAACGACACTATGTTTAGCCTTGCCTCGCAGACCAACCCCTTTGGCGGCGTGGGTCCGTCAGGTGTGGGCAGATACCATGGCAGGTTCACGCTTGACACGTTCTCGCACCACCGCCATGTGATGAGCCGTCCTCTTTGGTTCCCGACGCCTGGCGTGGACAGCATCAGAGGCCCTCCCTTTGCTGGCAGTGAGAACAGCTGGAAGGCCGATTTGAGCCGCCAGCTGGTGTACCCGAGCTTGTGGTCGCTAAGAGACAGCCTGCTCGGAAAGCTCGTAACGCTCATACCGCTTTGGCGCATGCTGGTTATCATTCCGGGCTTTTTGTGGGCCATGATAAAGTCCAAGCCTGTGGTTCGTCGCAGAAACGACTAGGCTTTAGTGCTCTTTTCTTTTCTCTTCTCTTCTTTTCTTGACTTGCTTGGCGCTCTACCTGCCATCTAATTTCCTATCAATAATACCTACCTTTCAGAGATGTACATTTGATTTTATAATACAAAAGTTGTAACGATAGTAGCGCGGGCGTTTGGCGTCAGCACTAGTCAGGTGAGCGACTGGATCTCTGCCAAGATCGACTCGTATATCCGCCGCGTGCATCCCGACTCCTTCGCCTCGTGTTGGATGCGGTCCACCGTGTCTTTGTACTGAGCGGCGCGCATGCGCAGTGCGGCAACATCTTCGCAATCGACGGTACTGCGGCGACGCTTATCCGGGCCGTTCAGAGAGTCTAGAATCTCAATTTGGTCCATCGTAAGAGCGAGCGCCTCGGCAGCCTCCTCGAGCTTGTCGATCAGGTCGTTTTCTATGCCAGTGCTCAGCAGAACCTGGTTGGTCACGTACTTTGTCAAGCCCGTGATGGCAAACAGACGCATTTGCTCCTTGCTGTACTTGACAACGTTGATGTCAAAGCTCTGAAGCAAGCGCTCGAGGGAGCCAGCGCTGAGTGGATCTAGATTGCGGCCAAATTGCTGCTGTGCACTGGGTTTATATGGCTTGTCCAATGCTTCGGCGATGGAGAGACCCATGTAGCTGCTAACAATTCCGGCTAAAAGACTCTGAGTTGCATCGGTGACCTTTTCAGGCGTGGGGGAATGCAGGTTGCTGGTGGAGTCGAATGGTGGCCGAGCATTAGCGTGATCGGCGACGGCCAGTATAGAGCGAGCGGCGATGGAAAAGTCTGCGAATGATTGGTCGACAATGCCCTCGAATACCGACATAAACGGCGTCAAGCTTTGTCCGTTCAGGTGGTGCCGAATCAGCGCTTGCACCTCCTCGTCTATCTGAGCATTGGTGGCAAACAGCAGCTCGTTGAGGGCTGCGACGCACTTTTGGTACGTGTCCAGGCTGACTGATCCCCGACCGTCCCTCTCTTGCAGAGGCTTGGACGAATAGTTGTAGCCCATTCCCGAATCCCACCGCTTTTTTATATCGCTAGACGAAGCCGAAGACGAGAGAGATATCGAGGGCAAGCTGTACGTTGGTTGTAGGAACTCGCCCCTGGGCAGAACTGGCGAATCGTCGGGCTTATTTCCCTGGCGTCGACGATGGCTGCCAAACATGGCACCGTCAGCCCGCTCTTGCCACTCTTTGCGGCTGAAGTTGTTGCCTTTGACTATTGGAATCGGCTGTGGCGCCGGCCGCTGAGGTGTAAATCGGCCATCTACTGTGTGAGCGCTGCTATTGCTATCGCTATCGCTGTCGCTGTCGCTGTCGCTGTTGTTGTTGTCGCTGTTGTTGTCGTTTAGCCAGTAGTTCATCGGCGGCGAGGCCCGGAGCTGCGGGATTCTGACTGCTGTCTGGTCGCTGATGCCACTCTCGTATGTGTGCGGGTGGACAATGTCAAAGCGCATCGGAGGATGCTTTAGCACAGAGACTTCCGTCTCAACGTCATCGCCGTCACCCTCCTGTTGCTCATCGGCATCGTCTCCGTAGCTGCGCTTGCGGCGCTTGAGGGTGTTCAGCCGACTCCGGACGTGCGACGACAGCTTTCGTATACCCTTGCCGGGCAGCATATATGGCATTAGTCGATCGAGATGTGTTCAGGTGTGGCGCATACAGCCAGTAAACGGTGCTTTTTTGGCGGAGAACAAGTGGATGCGTTGCTCTCGTGTGGCAAGTTTAGTGTCGGGGGTCTAGTTCGTAGATCTTTGCAAAGCGGCCCCGGTAACGATAATCGTATTTGGCAATATACGGTGAGAGTAAATTAAAAGCTGGGGGAGTGTAAAATTGAACAAGTAATGTTGAGACCGGAGAAGAAGTGGAGAGAGAGAAGAGGTCCTTCTCCTCCCTCGTCGGCGGCTGGGATATTACACAAAGACAAACGCGATAGGTGAATACGGGGTGGCCAGGCGACACGGCCAGTAGGACAGCCAAATAGAAAATAAAATAAAATAAATGCAAATGAAAATGGTCGCAAGAAAGAGATGGCGGTAAGGCGACAAAAAAATCTATTGTGCCACCACCCCTCGCCTCTTTCCATGTGCAAACCGGTAGTTCGCTCGCGTGAACAATAAGACAGCATGTTTAATGATGGATGACAGGATTGCGTAAAGGCAAGCACGTCCTCTTTTGACATGTGTACGAAGACAAAGGAATGCATTGACATAAAGATAGTTTAGTTTTTATTTAGCCCAGAGACCCTTGAAAGAAGGCATTGTGCGCTAAACATAAAGCGCGAAAGACCAAAAGAGGAAAGCCAAGCTGTAATTAACGACCCTTGTACATACACCCTTTTCTCTTTGCCTCTGGTGTCGCCTTTGCCTCGGCAGTATTTATAGCCTAAAAGGCCAACCCATCGCGCCTCACGTCAGTGCGCAGGCGTGTGGCTGAGCCATGTGCACGCCAGAGAAGCGAAAATAGTACAACTCGATATAGGGCTAACCAAAAAACTAAAGACAAAAGGCATGCATTCTATGGAATCGTTGAATCGGACAGCAGCACGGTCAGCTTGGCGTTGAAGGACTCGTACAGCTTTGTGGCGGTCGTCTTATTCCCCATCGCTTGCAAGTCCTGGAAGGCGTCGTTGCTGGCCTTGAGCAGCTCGTCGACACAAAAGTCGTAAAAGTCCTGCTCGGCAATTCGGTTGACCTCCAGCCCCGTCTTCCACATCTTGGCAAAGATATGCTCGCCCTTGGACCACACGTTCTTTCCTTGCGTGCTCAGGTACGCCAGCTCGTACAGCACACCCTTGACCCCGCCTCCCGCGCCAGAGCCGACATTCGGCGCCTTGCTCTGCCTGTGCAGTCCGAGTCCGAGCTGTGCTTGAGGCTTGGCTAGCTTATGATCCGTGTTGCTCCGAGTCTTCTTTGGCCTGCTGTGAGTCGGCTGCGATTGCTCCTGCTGCTGCGGCTGCTCATTCTGCGGCGTCTGCTCAGTCGGCCGAGTTTCTGGGAGCGGATTGGTAGGCGGTGGCTCTAGAGGCAGCGGCGGAGGCGCCAGCGCCAACGACTCTGGCTGCGCGGGTGCTGACGTGCTCATGGGCGCTATTGTTGGCTTGACCGACTTGCGCTTCGCCGCTACTTTCGTCCCGGATTTGGTGCCGGGCTTTTGCGGATCGGGCAGCTCGCGGCGATTCAGCGTGGGCATGTTGGCATGTACAACAAACGAGGGCAGGCTGGCCTTTCTACGCACAACGGGCTGGTGGAACACCAGCGATGAGATGCTGAATCCCCAGCTCGCATCGCCGTCCACGGGTATTTGCCGCCAATCATAGAGCAAGGCGACGGGCTCCTTTGCCATTGACGCCCGTGCCTTGCTAGCCTTTGGCGACCGCGACTCTAAAAACGCCGATCTGGCCGTGCTTGGGCGCGTCTTCTCGCCATCGCTAGAGTCTACCGTCATCGACGACGAGCGAGGCTTCTCTGGCTCCAGAGCCATTGCTGCTACCTTCCGGTTAAGCTCCAAGTGCGAACTAAAGTGCGACAGCATTCCGGGCTTCTTGCCAGTCGTGTTCTTTCGCTTCACCGGCGCGGCTTCCTCCTCCTCGTCCAAACTCGTTGCCGCTAGTGCTACCCTTAGCCCGCCGGCGACATTCTGCTTCGAGATCATGCTTATCTCGGCTGCGTTGGACGGAAGAGGCGGGAGATCCTTCATCTGAAACTCGCGTGGCACGCGGCACACCGAGTTTAACGAGTCGGTCGATACGCGAAACTCTGCGGACCGCGACGAAAAGAAATTGTGCGTGTGCCGGCGCGATCTGGATCCTGACCGCGCTACAGGCACGGGCGTGGCTGGCTTGTCGTATCCCCCTGGAGGCGACGGCGGCGGCAGGTTGAGCTCGGTTGCGCACAAAGCTGGCACCTGAGCGACAGGCTCTCTTGTCTGTGGCACGCATTGTGGAGTAGGTTGAGGCTGCGGCACGGTCTGAGGCTGAGGCAAGGACTGAGGCACAGACTGCGGCTGAGGCAAAGGCTGCGGCTGAGGCAAAGACTGCGGCTGAGGCTCAAATGCGACCGGCTGCTTACTAGACGATCGCCGATAGGACGACCGTCCCGAATCTGATGCCGTCCTTTCACTCGGGACCCTTTTGCGCCGCGACTTTTCCGACTTTTCGGGCTTGGGCGACACCTTGCTGACGTCCACCTTGCTGGCCTCCACCAGCGACGCCAGAGACGCAATGGTAGATCGCGCGACAAACCGCCGCGACATCCTCTTCTCGGCGGCCGCTCGCAGAACTTCGGGCTTGGGCGGCTCCTGCAACGACTGCGCGATCTGCTTATCGCTAAATGTCGAGTCCGTGGGCGAGAACGTCACCGACTTCATCGTGTTAAAGTGGGTGATCAGCCAGTCGGCGAAAGCTGTGTCAATCTCAGGTCCATTGCCGTTGCCCGCCGAGCTGTAGCTCTCGCGCGACCGTATGTCCTCGGAGTATACCATCGTGCGCACCGCTTGCGACAGCGGAATGGTCCTGGCTAGAACCGGGATGTGCTTCTCCTGCCCGCTTTCGCCCGCCGAGAAGGGATTTTGAGAGACGAGGATGGTGTTGACAAACACGAGCTCTGCTGCGGACAGCTTGCCTTGGAACTCCTCCCACACCTGGAGCACCTTGGTTGGAAAGACCTGCTCAAACTCGCTCCACTCGCCGTGGTTAAAATAATACTTGTAGATGGCCGAGCTCAGCATACGCGTCGACTCAGTTTTAACGTCGGCCCACTTGCGCTCCAGGCGGTCTATGCTCGCAAACTCGTAGTTCTCTAGCTCCATGCGAGGCGCTGGCGGTGCCAGGGCTGCGGGCAGCGAGTAGTTGCGCTTTCCCAAGGGCGCTTGGCGAGTTATGCTGCTCGAGCGATAAGAGCGCACTTGCTCCTTGAGGCTCTTTCGAGGCTGGACCTCCTTGGCGGACTGTGGATGTTGTTGGTGGTCTCGCTCGTCGTTTAGCGTCTCCCCGGTCAGCGCTTCTTCATCCAGAAATGCGTCAGAGTCGGGGCGAGGAAACGAGATTTTGTTCTCCGCTGCGGGTGGCAGGTTGATTTTAGTCACATAGGAGCCAGTGAAGCCCCTGGGGATCTGCGGCACAGGCGGAGCGGTCGTGGACTTCCATGAATACGCAAAAGCTGGGTTGAGTGCGTAGCTGTTCTGAGACACGGGCTCAAAGCTCAGGGCAAAGTCCAGCTGTGGCGGTCGCTCAGCGGGGCGGGGGATGGACAAGGCGACTGGCGCACTGTCGTCAAAGAACATGTCGTCGGGAAGCGTAGGCGACTGCAGCTGCTGCAAGCCTTTCTCAAGCGGAGCAGCAGGGCCCACTGAGGTCTTGCTCTGACAGAGGCTCAGACCGAGCGAGCCGATCCCAGAGTCCACTTCTTCCTTTTCTGCGTGCCGGTGCGACCACGGCAGGGCGGTGCTGTGCTGTGTGTGGGCCATCTGTGGATATGACATGGAGAGGAGCGCCACCTTGCTAGAGCGTCCTCAACGCGATGCTTGGCACGGGCTAGCTCCAGTGCAGACAGAAGACAAGTAGAGCAATGTCAAAGACAGCAAGCAAAAGAGTGCTGGCAAAGGTGGCAAAAGTATACACCCAGAGGCACAAAATGCAATAATTAAGAAAAGAGTAGCGAAGCAGAAGAGGGAGAAGTGGGGTGGCATCCAAATCTCCGTGGAGCCGGTTGGAGCCCCGGAAGCACTCACCAGTAATAATCCGGCGGCATTCCTGCTGCAAAGAAGCCCTCCTTCTCCTGTTGCTGCGCTGTCGGTCCAGCGGGCTCCCTCAGCCAGCGCTCCCATGACGAAGCGCTTAGCACGCCTACAGCAGTCCTCTTCACGAGGCGCGCCTTCTATCTATTTATGGACGGACTTTGCCTTCTCAAACCGCCCTACTCGCCCACCATGCTTCTCTTTTAAAAAATGGCTGAGAGCTTCTGGCAAGGGGTATTTTTGAGAGATGTCGATCTGTGCGCACAAAGATTTTGTTTACGCTTTCGACGCAGACGGGTGGGGTACGGATTTGCAATCCTCGCCAAAGAGTGAAAAATGGCAGCGCTCTTTCTAGATCCACGCAGGCAGGCCCTTCCGCTGCGCCTCACGCGCAGCGCTGGCTTTCTAGGACCCTTTAGCCTCCGCCGGCTCAGCTCTAAAGACAATTGCCTGATTCGCCATTGGCAATGCAAAATAGGTGTGCGAGACAGGGGCTAGTAGCCGCGCTCCATCGCCCGCTCGCCCACAGATGGGGAGCAAATTGGGATGTGCGCCGACTGTCAAGGATCTGCAACTGCCCAAGCATACATCCCAATTTACTCAGCAAAAGCCAGCCCAGAGTCGCAATTAAAGCAAGGCAGCAACATAGCGCTTGGCGCACAGGCAGCGGTATTAATCAAGGGCCGCTCCTCTGGCCGCACTTGACGCTGTCACGAGTTTGTCGGTCAGTTCTTGCCGTTCCTTGTTTCGTGCATCGGTAAGATGCACGCAAAAGAGCGTCACGTACACAATAGCCCCGACGGCTGATGATCTGCCCAGCCGCTCACAATATTGGCGCATGTGCCACGACTTCAACAGATGCTCTGAGAGGAGCGCCGGAGATGGGCCTTGCACGTTCTGGCCAAATAAACTCCGCTGGCTCTATGGCAAATACTGAGCTTCGACAAGTAAGCGACAAAGCGTATTACAACTGAAAGGGAGATATTTTGATAGCATAATAAAAGGCGTTGTTGGTAGCCACAAACTAGTACAGGAAAGGCTGACCAAGCAACAATTAACAAAGGAAAAAAGAAAAGACAATAGCCGCGAACACGCATATATGAACAGGCGCGTGTAGAGCATGTCATGTCGTATTTTAATTTTCATTCTCCGCCAAGGTCGTCATACCCAAGCCGCGTGCCCTGGCAATGAGGCGGCGGCCAGCCTGTCCTCGAGCGTCTAGTTGCCGTTGCGGAGCAGCGAGTTGAGCATGCTGTCCCATCCGCCGTGGTCGGCCGAATGCACCGAGGCAGCAGCGGCAGCAGCCCACTCGGCGGTGGTGCTGGGCGCAGTCGGCGGCGAAGGGTCAATAGACATCGCCGTCAAAGACGACGACTGCGGCGACTCGCTGAAGACGGCCTTGAGGTGCTCCAGCGACGTCGCCACCTGCTGACTGATACTCTGCGCCGCGCTCTCGGAAAGCGCAGCGTCGCCAAAGAACGGTCCCTGCTCGCTAGGGCCGCCCATGGCGAAACTCGTGCCAGTGCTCAGTCGGCTCAGAACTGGAGTCAGAGTGGAGGCGCAGGCGCTGCTGCTTGCCAGGAGCGGTGCGCGGCCAAGCTCCGACGATCCCGGCAGCTGAGTGTTGAGGTCTAGAGTAAGTGACCGCGATGACCTCGTTACTGGTGTCGCCTGTATGGCCGCAAACTCTTGGCGCGAAATGGCCGACATGGGCGCCAGGGCCTCGGGCGAGAACGAGTCTAGATTGCACGCTGTGGCAACTACCAGGTGGCAAGCAAGCTCACTGCCTCCCGATGTCTGGCGCCGGGGCTTGGCGATAGTCCGGGAGAGCGGAGAGAGAGCCAGCTCCTCACGCTCAGCCTTCTTGACTCTTTGAATCGCCTGAATGCGTTTTTTCTTGGCAAAGTACAAGTCGCGCGCTTGACGCGCCAGCTCGTGGAACTCGGACTTTACTGCTTCGTCCTCGGTCTTCCAGCTGCTGCCAATCAACTTGGATGCCGCCTCGACATTGATGCGTGGGGTCTTAGTACGCAGCTCGAGGTTCTTGGCTTGGCGATAGAGGATAAAGGCATTGGGCGGCTTGCGCAAGTGCTCCTCTCCCTCCTCGTTAGCACACTCGCCATCTCCGTTATGCTGTGAATCAGTTTCGTTGGATGTCGACCTCTTTGCCTTTTTCTTGGAGCCCTCCTTGCCGTCGCTCAGAGCGCTGTCGTTATCGTCGCTGCTAAAATAATCGAGAACGCCAGCTCTGCACGCTTGCGGCGGCGGAGACGACGATGCGAACTTGCGCAGCAGCGTGGCTGACTTGCGTGGCTTTGCCGCCGACGCCTTTCTTGCCTTCTTGACGCTAGCGACAGGCAGAGTGGACATAGCCTGAGAGCCGCCCGTTTCCTGTGGCAGCGAAGATGCGTCATCGGTGTCCATGTAGCTAGGCAGGCGCGGCGAAGAGGTGGGGCCCAGTCCATTGGACATGGCGTTGACGCTCGAGCCAAAGCTGGCCATGGCCGACGAGAGCACAGGCGCACTACTTGCTAGAGGCGAGGTAACTGAGTACTGAGGTGGCAGCGGAGATCCCGGCAGTGCACCGCTGCTCTGCGCCAGCGCCACACCCAAGTCCGACAGCGACGACGCGTTGTTGGAATAGGGAAAGCTTGCTGGAGCCTGCGGCGTGGCTGGAGGCTCTACACCCGGGCTCATCGGATAGTAGGCGGGGGTGGGAGCTGGGTGTGGCGTTTGAGGCGGCGACAGGCCCTGTCGCTCTCGAAGAGCCTGTACATGTCGAGGCAGGTTATCGGAAATAAACTGGCGCACCGTAGCCAGCATATGTGTCGGTACGAGAATCGGCGAAAATCCTTGTCGGATCTCCAGATACTGGCGCATGTCGTGAGTAAGCATGCCCAAAGGCTCGTGTCTCCCCGCTACAGGCGTGTGCTGAGCGCGCTGCTGCTGTAGCCGTCGGAGCTGCTGAACAACCGAGAGCTCGCCTTGCGAGAGCTGCTCAAAGTGCACGAGTTGATCCATGTTTGGCACCGGGTCAATCTGTTGGAACTGGTCAAGGTGCTGAGAGGGCGGGCTGTTGAGGCCCATGTGTGTGTTGAACATTTAGCAGGGAATGGGAGCTGAAAGACAAAATAGAGCGAAAAGGATATGTATGCCGGCCTTTAGCGGCGGCGCGCAATACAAGGTTGTGGGGGGGAGTATAAAGGAACAGGCGAGTCAAGTCAAACTATACATGTAGCTACAAACGGCGGGCGTGGGTATGTTGCCTATAAGCTCATATGGTAAAAAAAAAAAGCAAATAGAGGAATTGAGAGAGGGGATGTGGAGAAAGGCGAGAGTGAAAAGTAACTAGTGTGTATGGCATTCTGACCAAGATGTGGGCAGCGCGGATACCCATCCCTTTTAATATGCCACGCGGCTGGGAGGGTCTTGAGGCTAAAGAGACTGTGTTGGCGCCGAGGCAAGCGACATGGAGGGCTGGGCAGTTGCAGCTGCTCGGGGCACTTGGGCAAGAAACAATACTCGAGGGAGGCAAGGCGTGGAGCACCAGGATTTTTGCCTTTTCCCTGCCATACACCTGTCGATGCCTGCGTAGGAGAATGATGCGCAACGTACAGCAGCCCAGACACCACAAGGAGAGGGGGTGGTGCACTGCAGAGGGGGTGCAGAGGGGGGGTGCAAGGGGTGGGTGGACATCGGGCTTCGATGCCCTCTTTTTTCTGCTCTCTTACGCCTGCACGCGCGTTTGCCAGCTGGCTGTTCAGGGCTTGTATTTCCTTCCAAGAGCAGACATATGCGCGGGAAGAAACGGAGGAGCGTTCTACATGTCTTTTTTGCTTCTTCTGGCTGGGATCACATCCACTTCCTCCGCCATTGCGCCTCGCTCCTCGGCCTATATCCTCGGCAGGCCCAGCGAGTGCACGCGTAAAGCGGGGAGAGTCGCTTAACCTGTATTGGCAACTCAGCCCAGCCGCCTGGTGGCAGGTCACGCAAATACTCCCGTCTCCACCCACTGGGAGGCGAGGGGAGGGCGCCGCTTGAGCGCGGCACAAAATTGGCCCTTGTCGAACAATACGCCTAGCCTTGCGAGACGATGTGCCTGCCTCATGCTCACTCTCTTATGTTTATTTTTTGGCGCACACACTCTCTTGTGAGCCCGACAGGCTGTGAGCGGCGGACATGGCAGCTGGCCAGGCCAAGATATCACGCATGGCCGACATGTATCGATGCATTTTTATTCGTGTTATGGCCGCGGGGGTACATGGTGCTATGCCTCAACTTGTTTGGCTGGCAGCTTTGGTATTATGCCCCCTACTCGCAGGGAGCAAGCACCCCACCACCACTTGTCTTTACGCCTACGGCCTATTTTCTATTTATTGCAAAGGAATGCCGTACTAATCGATGCTCAATATCTATTGTTGCTACCCCCTTTCGCACGTACTTAGTTGGGTAGGCGTCTACCAGATGCTCAGTTCCCATTCGCATAGGCGAGATTAGAGAAACTATGTGTCGTATGTGACAATCGCCTTTCTCGTCATTATCCACGGACTCGCAGATCAGCCCGCTTTTATCGGGTGTCGCCATTTGGATTATGCAACTCCTGGTACATTACGTGAAAGACATGGCTCACGCGACTTCAGATGCTCGGGATACCGCACGCACCGGATGCTGCAATGGCAGCGGCGAAAAAAGATGCGCGCCGGACCTGATGCGCACATCGTTCGAGGCATTCGGGCACGGGGGACTGCACACCAAGGCTGACTTGCACCAGGCCAGGCTATTCCTTGTCCACAGTCAAGCACAGTGCTATTCGAGCGAGACAAAAACAATAAAGTAATGCTTGCGCAGTTGCTGCAACACCTCTTACTCCGACCTTCTTCGCACACGATGCAGGCAATTCATTCATATTTGTTGCTCATTCCGTATTTGGCCATGTTGGCACGTAACTGCGAGGGTTCCTTGCTGTTGTCTTTTTTCTATTCGCGGATATTGTGCAACCCGGGATGCATTCGCCGACTTGCCCTAACAATAAAACAAATGGCCGAGTGGGCTTGAAAAGAAATGCAAGTTGCCATGATGGACATTTTTAATGCCTGTCGTGCTTTGTCTGCTTGATTTTGTAAGCAGCAGTGGCATCGCCGCAATGCTGACAAGAATAGGCCATTCTTCGTTTACAAATGCCAGATTTGCTTATACAGATTATCTGCTCGTCCGTTGTTGTTGCTGGTATATCTTTTTTCCATTGTTGACGACTCCTCTACGTTTTGTCATCGGCGCTTTCGCAAAAAAAAAAAAAATGTAATACGCTCTCGCATCACGCCAACATTATGCCGAGCTTGACTCTTTGCTGGTCAGACAAGACATGTCGGCGACCATACGGCGCCATCACCACCTCCCTCGTGGCTGATCGTACGCCTCGAGCCATGTGAGCATCAGGCACACATCCAGCAAGCGCGGCAATATCGGCCAAACTCTGCGGCCCATCACTCTGGACAAGAACCCCTCCGCACCTTGCCTATTATGTGTATGGATAATAGAAACATCCTTGCACAAGCAGCCAGTTATACAATGGCGGCGGGTGTGCTGATTCGTGCAGGTGGGAGCGAGAAGAACAATGAGCCATGTTGGACCCCGAGCCCAGCAAGCGGCCAGGTCAAACGTGGCACTCTACAGGCCACGAGATCAAGGTGTACGCAAATGACAAAAATACAGACAATGTCCCACCTTGCAGATTAGAGCGACGACTCACCTCGTGTACACATAAGTCACGCGCGTATGGCCACAAGCGCATAGAGCTCAGCACAAAATCCATGGACTGTCCTCAAGTCCCGCTTTAGACACCCGATCAGCCGAGAGCTGCTCGGAGCTGTCTGCCTGTCCACATAAAGTGTCTGTCATCTGTTAGAGACTGCGGATTGCAGACCACATGGCTGGTCTTTGCATAAGCAATTTTTGGTAATACCCCGAGAGCGACGAGTTTATTGGAAAGAATGTTGTTTTGAAAATGCTGGATCTGCGGAAAGAGCAGCAAAACACTGAGCGTACACACCATGGGGGAGGGGCTGCCAAGCCAATTATTGCTCCACACCCAATTGTTTACATTAGTATAGCGTGAGCACCAAAACCCTACGAGTAAATCGCAAACAACACTGATTTTGTTCAGCACGAGCATTGACGTTGGTTTTTGGAAAATGTGAGCGTAGCTGCGTATGCATTCATAAAGCATGCAGTGAATCTGCCTTGTAAACTGAGATATTTGTTTGTAAAAAAAGTGCTCAAGCGTTCAATCGATGGCCTGTACTCCGAACTGGAGCTGCATACACAAGCCATTGTGATGGGCACCTCTAATATTGGAATGATTGCCTTGAATTTCCATCCTATATTTATGACAAGTATGTCACACACACTACAGGTTGAGCTGGGAAGCAGATGGGGATTGTCGGAATTATGAATGCCTCAACCCGCAGTAGCCTTTGTAATCATATAGCAGCACTTCTCTTTATGCGCAGTTCACAGTAGAATGCTTTATTAACATGTGGCTATGGTCCCTAGAAAGCTATTTTGTCCCCAACAAATGCCGCTAGGAGCTTGCACTCTTTGCATTTATAATCCAAAAGGCAGAGCCTCTCTAGGAACTGCACATAAATAGAGGTGTTTAATTGAGCGTAGTTCTTTGTCAGTGGGCTTGTTTGGTGTCGCGATGTGTTTGAGCACATGTCAAATGTTTATAGCGTGCAAATGTCTGATTTGCGTGGGCGATTAGCAGTGCACATGCCTCATGTACCGAATGCCTAGCGCAGGCCGATCCTGGTCTCACGCTCCTTCGCATAGATTGCTCACATATATGAGTATTGCTCTTCAAAGCAGGCCAATATCAGCTTCCGATGGCCGATCCGGAATGGCTTGGAATTAATGGATACTGCGATTAACATCGGCAGGTAAATTACTCCAAGCAATCGATGTTCATATTCTAATCCAGGTCACACCCTTGCTGGGTCTCGAGTCCCTGATTTGCAGGACTCGGTCCTTGGATCGACGGGTGGCACTCAAAGCCAGATACATACGCAAATGTGGAAAGGCATACATTTTGAATGGATGCGTGTTGCCCGCGAGCAAACACTCCACTGCTGTCTGTGGTTATCCGAATACAAGCAATTTAACCCGCAAAAAAAAATAAAATAAAATAATTGAACGAGGACAATTTGCAAAGCCCAACCAGATACTTGGAATCGCGCGTGTATCCACAACCAAAGGCTGTGCGCTGCATGTAAAGTAGTAATGTTACCCCGCAGGACTGCTTGTATACATCTATGCACGACACATGCCAACAATCACTTGCTAGATACATTGCCAGCCACAGTCGACCGCTTGATTTGATGTTGGCAAGCGAGAAACCGCTGGGGGATCTAGCACGAGGGCAAACAGGTATACACAAAGGCAAACTCGGATATGCTGCACTTGTACGGCAAAAGCTGTACATGTTCTATGCATGTCTGCCCCTTGTTTGTGTGTACATGCTGATCGACGCAAGACACCCCTAAAGCTCAGTGTGCCCGCAATCCACCATTGCCCTTTGTGGTTATCTGCCTCTCTTTGCGGTTTTGCATGTCTTTTTTGGATACGTTGGTTGAATGGATATGATATGGCTGATTGGCACTCTGCCCTTGTCCACTCTGCACCTCAGCAGATACAGGTGACCGACATTGTTTCCCCCCGCATATCCAATAAACACTGCATGTCCTTAATGGCGCGGGTATGTATTTTTCCATTTGCAAATGCCACCTCGCAACCAGACGAGAGGGATAGTTCTTTCCACAAACGGGCGCTTTCAATGGGAGAGGGATGTCGATCGCAGGCGTGAGAAGTGATTGCGACAATAGCAAAGTGAGGATAAGAGGCAGATGGGCGGTCGTTTTTCTTTGCGAGAGGAGGGCCAAATCCTGTTTGCAATGACATGGGGTCCTCGCAGAAATAATATCCAAAAAAGGAATAAATAGCCGGCCATGGCATGTCGACATAAAGAGGGATTATGCAACAAATGGCTGATTTCATGTGTGCTGCCAATATGTAGCCGCAAGGGCACGCATGGCCTATCTGAGTAAGCAGGCACACCAGACGCAAGGACAAGATAGCGGAAAGTAGGTTGGCGCCTTGGGCCGGAGGCGATCAACACCGAGAGGCATGCGTACATGCCAGCAAGCACATATGGTCATTGTGCGGGGGAGAGGCAAGCCAGCAGATCTGAAGGAGAAAAAAAAAATAAAATAAAAAATAAAACAAGTGTGAATGGATGAATGGCCACGGAACTTGGTGGATTTATTTCTTCGTGTTGCCTGGGATAATGTATGCCGATGCATGCGCCTTGTGCCCTTGCCATTGTCTAGTTCATTTGCTGAGCCAGACTCTGCCAACGTGACACGATGACCAGGAATAATGAATGCCACAAGCCTCTTCTCCGATGACACACAGTACGCCGCTGACGGCAGAGCTCGGAGGGCGATAAATATAGAGCACTGGAAAAGCGAAGATTGCTTCCACGCACTGCAGCGCAGCACTATGCACAGGAACAATGGAGATGTCTGGTGACACAAGTGGGCAGAATAAATCTCGGGACATGCCGCCAGTCAAGTGTGAGGGCACAGTGAGGATAGAAAAAATAGGAGTGAGAGTGATGAGCCGGAGCAAGAAGCAAGTAAGAGCGCCAAGCGGCAAGGGTGTGAGCAAGGACGCCACCGACAGAGCACATTGTCTAAGCCAAATATCACAAATGGCGAATGTGGTTGCAACCTGTCCGCAGCATGTTGCCGATGCTGCACCAAGGAATAATTTTTTGGCGTAGTGGCGGCGGAGCGCAAGGCCAGGGAAGACGCAAACAGACAATCCGCCGCTGAGTTGATCACAGAGGCCAGCAAAGAGATGGGAGATCATGCAGCGAGGATTAGCGCATGGCTGCCTAAAAACAAGCTCCAGGGGCGATTAAATAAAGGCGTAATGGATGACGGCAACTCGCGACAATGCATAGCGGCGCGCGGCGTATAGACGATATAAGCAAGAGCAAGCATATTAAACAAACAAGCACAAGTAAAATAAAATAGAAGAATAATGAGAAATGAATGAAAATAGGAAAAGGGTGAGAGGAAATTGCAAGGCATCGCAAACTGCCAGAGCGCGGGGCTCCTCGCCATTATATAGACTTCTCGGTGCTCCAGCATCGCCGTCTGGGTATTCATCCGTGGCAAATTGTAGCGAGCAGATGTCTATTTCTACGTTACAATGTATGCGCAATATACGACCGCGCATGCCAGTAACAAGCGAAATAGGGCTGGAAGGAAGTCCTCGTGGCGAAATACACATTGTAGGAATTTGCAATTGAAACAGATACAGGCAAGAACAAGCAAGTGCCTGTACAATTGCTGAATAGGCAGCAGGGATACGAAAATGGGCAAGACGCAGGAGGGCCTGCAAGGAAGCCTCATTTCCCAAGACAGAGCATGGTGCCTATTTTGTTTCGGGAAATGAACCTTGGACAACCCGGCGAGGAAGAGCGGGCAAGGGATGAGGGGTCTCTATGGCTTTGTCGCAAGATCAGGTCCGCTGGTAGCCATTCTACAATAGCCGCAGTTATTGCCCAATTGTATATACAGTCTGCTCTTGGCAAGCGCTAGAGCATAAGCGTCGCGCTTTGTCCTGCCGCAGCGAGCGCTGCCTTGAAGAAGGAAAAAAGGAAAGGAAAGCGAGGCTTTGGTCGCAAATAGGAGAGAAAATAAGCCCGCCATAGAGGTTGCAAGCAAGAAAATAGCAGACACTTTACTGACCATATTCTATTTTTTTTTGCTAATAACCCTAAAAGATATATGGCGTATCGAGACACGGATCCCGGGTGCAGTACATGCCATGTCACGTCCCTGACCGAGCCTGGGAGCAAGATCAGCATGTATGCGTGGGCAAACCCACGATGATGCTCTAGCTGAATTGGGTAATGGGGGCACTGATCTTGACTAGTGCGTAATTGACAATTGCACTGAATAGGGCAAGCGATGCACATGGCCGCACATATGCTTACAATTAG
This sequence comes from Coemansia sp. RSA 1694, assembly GCA_027578655.1. NCBI lineage: Eukaryota > Fungi > Kickxellomycota > Kickxellomycetes > Kickxellales > Kickxellaceae > Coemansia > Coemansia sp. RSA 1694. Next base: position 5,461 of record JANBTL010000004.1, on the reverse strand, counting down.
ACAATTGTGCATTGGGCATGAATACTGATGAATACTGACCTTATCGCCCTGGCAACCTCTACAAGCATGAAGCCTGCCAACATGTCTTATTTGTAATCGAGCTTGACTTTCCAGCCCGTGTGGTTAATAATGCTAAACGCTACACTCGTGCAAGGATACCAAGCTACTCAATATATACACGTGTAACTTAAAATTGGGCGTACAAATGCGAGTGTAAAATGAGCCCTGTGCTGGCGAGAACGGAAAAATTGCTGGCTACCTGCGGCGGTCAACATAGTAGGTTGGCAGGGTGATACTGTTGCTGGCATCGACGAGTTCAATGTCAGGGATCGATGGATGCATGCCAGTAAGGTGCTCGGATGTGCTGGCTGACTCATTCAATCCAGCACCGGGATCGGCTGTCGCGACTGTATTCAGCTGGCGTGTGTTCAGCATAGCCATGGCTTGGTCGATATGAGCTGCTTGCGCGTGGACACTGGGCGCCATTTGTACACTAGGCGCCATCAGCTCGGGCATTGCTGGCTGTCGAGGCGGCCCGCCAGGCTGACTGAATGCCGTCAAGAGCGACTCGTTGGAGAATGGATGAGAGATGGCAGGAGCGTCAATGTTGTCCAGCAGCGACGAAAGGTCACCCCAGTGATGCTGCTGCAATTGCGCGTGGTGATGCACTTGCGGGTAGTGATGAAGTTGCGGGTGCTCGAATTGCTGGTGCGTGTGCATATGCGTATAGGCGCCGTTGTGGTCAGGTATGTGCTGCTGCTGCCCATACACAAGCTGGTTCTCGATGGCGGGATGATACACAGAATGAGGATGGTACTGGGCAGACGTGGCAGGCGGCAAAGGCGGCGGTCCCATTGAGCCCGAGGCGATTGCATGCTCGCTATATTCGGCAGGCACAAAATCCGGCTGGGCAGGCATGTCGGTCGTCAGAACTCCGTCGGGATTCACAGACAAGATCATCGAATCGTTGAACAGGCCAGGCGTGTATTCGAACTCGGCAGCAACCTCCACGGGCATGTCAGCCAAGTACGACAAAATTTCGACATTGTGAGAGGGATTGCCCATGTTAGAAAGCATCGGAATGGGCTCCAGTCGGCTCAAGACCAGGCCGCCGTTGGCTGGAGTAGATCTGTGGCTGCCACCAACTCGACTGGAGGCAGCATCAAATAATATGCCGTAGCTAATGCCGGCCTCGCTAGGCCTCTCGACCTTTGCCTTCTTTTTCCCCCTTTTGAGCGCATCCTTAAAGGCTTTCATTTCTTGCTTGTAGCGCACTGTGTCTTCGGCGGCGAACTGCTTGTACGGCTCCTTTTGGCTCTCGGTCATCTCGCTCCACTCCTTGCCTGCTAGCCCCGAGATGTTTTTGGCCTTGGTGCGCCCGCCATTCGCATTGGTCTGCTTGTGGTACTCGCGGCGGAAGTAAAAGAACGAGTTGCGCGGCTTTTTGGGTTTATCGGCGTCGGTCGCTTCTGGCTCCTCGCGTTGCCGCTTTTTCGACCCGCGGGCAGGTGCAGATGCGCCAGAGGAGGCCTCGGGACTAGTGTGCGCCGTGGACAGCACCTGGTGGGGAAGTTGCGGCGTGCTGGCTTCGATCGTCAGGGCGTCGCTCCCGATTTCGCTTATTGCCGCTAGAGCGTCGTCGTCAATGTAGCCGCAATCTACTTGAGCTTCGTCATCGCCGTCTTCGTCGTAATGGCAAGACAACTCTTCCTCCACAGTCGGCAGCATATTTTGGCTCTCCATGCGAGCTTGGCGTATCAAAGCGGCCACCACGCTTCTTCCGCGCTCCGCCAGGCTTTGCGACTCAGCAGGGGGCTGGTGGCTGTTGAGCTGGACAAATGTGCCCGGATCGTCTGCCGGAGCCAGAGTGGTTGGGTCGTACACGGGTCCAGCGTCATTTGGAGCAGCGCCGGATGGGTCTCCAACATCGAACATGGTAGAGCTGCTGACAGGCGGAGCAAACAGCACCGCGGCGATGATATTGTTCAGCGGAATGGGAATTGAGGCGGGAATCATAATCAAGCGCCGGTCCGAAGGCACGCGCACCGTCTGTGTGGAGTAAGTTACTCCAGGACGACCTGGCCCAGCAGCCTCGTCGCCGGCACTGCCACACGCAAGTGGAAATTCGGCGGGAACCAGCGTCGACCTTTGTGACGGCGACGCCATGGAAGAAAGCAGAGGCTAGATGCTAATAAAGGGGCAAGCAATATAGCGGGTGAGAGAGTTAGAGCAAATATGCGCTATAAGGGAATGCGAATGCAGGATGCACAAGGATACAAAGGAGGAATTTTAAAGCGAGGCTGACTATGACTAAAGTCCGCAGGCCGAGAAATGAAAAGGAAGAGCGATGTGAGATATGTGAACTTGTGGACCGCCAAAAAAAAAAAATTGAAAAGCTAATAGTTTGCGCCAGCTGAACAACGCTTTTATAGATGAGCTTTGATCAGTAAAATTGGGAAGCAGCGGCGCACTATTGCTCTGGAATTGATGGTTTCCACAGCGTGGCGGGCTGCGGAGGCGTGGTAGAAACTAGCTGAGGGGATTGCAAAATGCAGTAAGAGCTCAATAGCGGGGAGTGAAAGGAAGCGAGCGAAAACGACGTAATCGTCGTTGTTTGGACGGGCCAGGGTAGCGTATACGACGGAGAATAATAGAAAATGTATTTATAAAGATAGGGAGGAGAGCAAGCCGTCTATTGTCGGTAAAGCACAGGCAAAAGTCTACAGAGGAGAGAAATGAAAAATAAGGAGCGAGAGAGGCAAGCCCCGGGGAGCGCTGGTATCGCATGCACTGGAAGAAAGGAGAAAGCGAGTGTTTCTCAAAATAGGGATGGGCTAAGCGCAAGAAAGTACTCCTCTGGGGGAGGGGACGAAGAGGGGGGTGTTCGCTGCACCGTACCCTCGAGCGACCCGCCCCTTTTGAGCACAACATTGCTCTCCCGCGTCTGGCGCGGCAAAAGAACAAACGTGCGTTTAATTGTTTTTTTTTTTTTGGCAAAGGAAAAAGAGTGGGAGTGGATGGCATAAAGCAAAGGAAAAGAGGGGTGGTCGGCGGCTGATGCCCCTTGCTCGCCCACTCTATTCTGCTCGCCTGCTTGCAGCGCGTGCCTGAATAAGAGATGCAGCAGCGCCCGATGTGGCTCTTCTCCCACCTCGCAAACAAATAAAAATATATTTGGGGATGGGGTGAGTGCACCTGACGGGCATGGACAGGCCCGAGTCGTGCTGAGCCCTTGCCTCATTCCACTTGCCACATTACTTGCACGCAGAGCTATACCAACTTCGCGCTTTCCCTGCCCACCTCCTCTTCTCAAGCTGGGACACTATGTTTAGGCAAGGGCAGGTGCATGGGATGCAGAGCTTGTTCTGTGTTCTAGCTACTTGAGCGCAAAAGACAACTATCCCCGAAACGCTCTTGCAGCGGATAGCCTATCCTGATATATGCGCTGGAAATCTTTGTTCCTTTTCCTCCGCGCACACGCAAGGCCAATCTGCCAAAGAGATTGCGATGCATGCGCCGCCTTTGCCACTCATTGACGGTCTCCGCTAAAAAAAAGGCAGCTCACTTTGTATGGCCGCTTTCTTTAGGGTATAATCCTGCCCCCCTCTCTTTTGTCCTTTGACTTGCTAATAATATCCGCGACAAAAGCAAAGAGCACATCCTTTCCTTTCCCACCAGCCCAAGTATCCAGGCAGGAGACTGCATTGGTGCTGGCCAGGGTATAGTAGCAAGCATTTATTTTTGGCAGTCGCACCATTCTACGTGTAATGCCTGCAGCAAAGTTCAAATCCGATACATTGATGTCTATTGTCATTAAGTGCGGACGCTGCACCAAACATTGACAATTGAACACAACAAACTTTAAATACAAGGGTCAATGTGCTTTTAACTAAATAGGCAATTGTTCCTGCGTATTATGTGTGTTACAAGAATGCCACTCATTTGCGCGAGTATGTCGGCCTTGTTTGAACATGCCACTTGTTTGTGCAGAGCGTTCTTTTGAAACGAGTGGGTATTGATTTGCAATGTAAATGCCAGTTCACAAACTAGCCCGTATACATACAATGCCCGCGAGGATTCCTTAGTCAGCCTGCTGATCACACGTGCGCAAATGGTGCACATTTTCCTTTACAAAATAATACCAGTTTGTTTTATTTTCAATTGCGCGACATACCAGCGTGCATGGGCATCAACTGTTGCAACAGCTACATCCAGCCCTAGGATCGGAAACGGCAACGCTGCATCCTTCCATGCAGCCCTTTTGCCGAAGGCGTAGCTGTGATTTGACGGCATCCCACGCGTCATATGCACCGATCGCCCTCTGCTCTCTGACTGGACTGAGCCAACAAAACCGTTTCCAAGTTTACTTGTCCTATTTCCCGCCAGTCCAAGAATGAAAAAAGCGGTAAAGCCAATGTTCATTCCAGATTATCCGTGCATGAGCGTACATTTCCGTCCTCAAGCAGTTGCCTAACCTGGCCATACTCCCCAAACAAGTAACATGTCTTCCCCAGCCATCGCCTGGAACTGATTAATGGCGACATGTAGGCAGTTGTAAAAGCGCGATTGCCACTCAATTACATCCGATTCTCAGCAATATCAATTATTATGTCCGTCTTTGAAAGCACGCATCGAAATTAGCAAGCTAGATATCCGCTTATCACAAGTAAGTGGGTCCATGTCCAGCCAGTCATCTGTCGGCATGTATGAGCCTGCACCTTGACATGCGTAACGCACAAAATCCTTGACAGTTTGGCTGCATATCGATGTTGCCATCATTGGCCAAACCAACGAGCAAAAAGCGTGTTGAGAACATGCAAATATTTGCTTCACATCTGGTTAGGACAGTGCCAAGTGTAGTGCGCGGCATGCTCTCTACGTCCTTAGCGGAAAATAGAACGGCATTGTCACTCGCAAATCGCCATCGATAGCCAGCAGGTAGTGTGGCCCCTCAACAGGCTGAGTCCAACATAGGGATCATCTCACATTCGACAGGCAACTTGACGTCAGGTCTAGGACTAGTAGTAGCGTTGAGCTTAGCAAATAACAAATCCCTGAAGACAAGCGACTTGGATCAGCTTCCGAGTGCACGGCTGTATTGATTGACTTGATTGACAGATGCTAATCGCGATTGGAAATAATCCTGATATGTAGCGGATGATCCAACATCGCAAATGCACAATGTAGCGGATGCTCGTGCGCTCAAGTGCACATACTCCCAACAACTGCTATGGCTAGCGATTCGGCGGAGAGATCGGCATGACTGTGCGCCAGGACTCTGTGCGCCCACCCGATAGCCCAGCTGCCAAACAGCAGTACATCTTCAGTGCATAGCATGCCACGTCGCCTGTCAGGCACCTAGTCCGCATATTGACTCAGCAGGCAGAAACCGCAACCAGCAACACCATGCGGCGCTCTACTGCGCGCTGGCCGGATAAACTGACAGGGACTGAGCCCAAGA